>WBMV01000267.1:1103032-1149913 GCA_013396655.1 Campylorhamphus procurvoides | reverse complement strand
GGCGCCGGCCGCGGAGAAAACCCCCAAACCAGCCGCCCCCCCATAAAAAAACCCAACCCCCCAAGTTATTTGGGTTAACGGTGCCCGCTGGGGGTGGTTTGCGGGCACACGGGTGGCATACACACAGACACTGCCGGGTGTGCCAGGGCCCGGCCTGGCTGGGATGGGAAGGGATGGGATGGGATGATCCCCGGCGGGGCTCGGGCATCCCTTTGTGCCCCTGCCCCGCACACACAGGTCTCCAGGCACGTCCCCCCGCGATTTTTGAGGCGATTTCCCCCTTTCTGGCTCAAGGGTAGTGTTGCCTCCGAGTAGGTGCGTGTTTTCCCACAATAGCCCCTTCCATAGGGATTCCGGGGTGGGAGCGGAGGGCGTTTTCTTCCGTCCCCCTCGCCCCTCAGCAGTAGGAAAGTTGATTTCTAGTTTATGGCCCTGGAGTGTAAGGACCAGTTGGGCGAGTGAATGGGCTCATTGTGTTATTCCAGCTTTTCTAAGGGCAGTAACATGGCTTTGTTCTGGTTATTTGGCTTATTAAATGTCTTCTGGCCTGCGCGGAGGCTGAACAGAAACGTGTTGTTGAGATTCTGGGTGATCTTCCAGGAGGTCGCTTTGGGTCTTGCGGGGGATCCCCAGGGCTGAGTCAGGGATCTGCACCCCTGGGGTTGGGATCGGGGACTTGTGGTGTTTCCCCCTTTGGGGAAACCACATCTCCACCACAGGGTTCAGAAAGCAGGAATTGGGCTTTGGGGCTGCAGGGCTGAGAGGGGCTGGCTGGTTCAGGCCCGAGAAGTCCCTGGGTTTTAGTGTGCATACCCAGTCCTAGGCCTTGGGATCAGCTGAGCCAGTTGGTCAAATCCATTTTCTGGTTTGTTATGCTTACATTAAAATTAGCTCCTGAGAGCAGTTATTTTATAGCCTTTGCTTTTGCACTGCCTCCCATTCATGTGCCTGACTGATAGAAAATATTTTTGTTGAATCCGCTATTGGCAAGAACCAGTAAGTTTGTGTATCTTGTGGCAAGCTGAAATGTCTCTGGATGTGTGTTAATTGTGGATAGTCTGCTTGCTTCGAGTCTGGCTTATGAAACCTGGAGTACAATGTTTGCTGAATAGCAGAAACTTTCCTGATGAAGCATGTGATCTGATCTAGTTTTATTGGAGGTGCAGAGTATGTGCTCAAGCCCAGAGAGCTTGTATCCTTCCAGATACTGAGCTTCTGAAAATGCCTGGGAGTACTGCACTTGGAGGCAGGAGGCTAAAACATACATTTCAAGTAGATCCACATATGCTGGTGGAAGTCCTGACTAGAAAATGGGTTTACTGCTCATTCATTTTGAATTTCTGGGAAATACTGTTCATGTTAGTATGCTGTTTTTCATTATCCCTACTTTTTTGCATCAGTAACAAGATGTTATTCTTCATCAATGGAAGTACATGCTGCCTGTTAGACAAACCTAAAATACAGATCTGCAAGATCATCCCCCTAATGATCTGATATCCTTCTGGGATGTTCCTGTGGTAATCTGGCAGTCCTCTAGTGGCCTTTACCTGACAGTGCGTAGCCCATAGTTATTGTCTCTTTTAACTGTAGAATTAAGGTTGATTAAATAATTATAGAGGGATATTTTAAATTTGGGATAGTTAATTTTCCCTACTTCCTTTTGAAATGCTATTTTTCTGCAGGGTACTATGATTCAGAAGAATGAGAAGGCTTAAAGGAGAATTATCATTTATACTTGCAGCCATTGTATTAAACTTTGAAAGTTTAGTAGAGGTATAAAACTGTATTTATGAAAATACGGTGGGCAGATAAACTGAAAGCCTTAACTGTACTGAGAACACTCCAATTTATTGCATGGATTGCTGCATTTGAAACAAAACCTTGAAGGATTTATTCTTTCCTATAGGAATTCCTTGAGAGTCTGGTAGCCATTACTGTGGCTCCCTTTTTAAGTTCCTTCTCCTTTTCCCTTCTCTGCTCTTTCTCCCCCTTCGTCTGTTGCCTTCCCCCAATCTACATTCCTTTGTGTTAACAGTGATGATGGCAGTTCTAGTCACCTCCTGTGGTTTGATAGATTATTCCCTTTAGAAACATGGTGTACTTAAAACTTTCCAAACACAATTCTTTCCTTGCTCCCCCACTTTTTGGTTCTGGCTCTGAGTTTTGTTCTAAGAATTTGCCCTCTCTGGCTGGGCTTTGAGTTTTCTTAAATGATAGTAAGAAGTCTGGGTAAACCTTTAGTGGAAAATATCAGTATTTATGTTATGATTTACATTTCTTTTTGTGTATGTTTATGGTCATAATATAAACAGAAATTTTGCCTTTTGGCAGCAAGGAGTTTCTCCCTTGCAAGCTCACAAGTTTTGTGCTTTCTTTTTAGACAAGACTTTGCTTGCTTTAAATTTTCATTTTTATGAAATAAACTTCTTGGGCTATTTTTGGATTAGTACATTCTTGAGATGTTGGTAGTTATGTAAGAATGATCTTGCAGGTAAATGTTCGTAGAACCTTGTCTTTGGTCTTGCACAATCTACATATGAACTTAAATTTTGAAATAGAGTAGAATGTGTAAGAGATTCCTGTCCATTGTGGAAGTATCTGCAACTTTTATTGTAGATATTGCAAGTAACATGATCTTACTGGAGAGGGTGGAACTACACAGAGAAATCTGTGAAGGGCTTTATGAGCACTCATGAAGGATAGTTAATGAGCAGAAGGAAGCCCTGTTCATTAATTCTAGGGAAGAAATTCACAGCTAAGAAAACAGGTACTTGAAATCAGGCCACTATCTGATAATTTCTTTGTAGGTAAGTTTTAATCTCTTGACTCTGGATACCTACAAGGGAGCTATTTATGTTGACAGTGTGTTTCTTGGTATATTATGGAGTTTGTGTCCTTATAATCTGAAGTACTGAAGTACTGCAATGTGGTGATAGACAGAGTTTGTATATAAAAAAAAATCTTCACTTTCTTGGTTTCTCTGAACTGTAAACACTGTTAGGAGATTGAGACAGTCGTATTTTCAGAAAATGGTTTACTTTAAGGATTTTCTTCTCTTTCAAGAGGACGTCTTTTAAAAAAATGGGGGTGGGTGAGGGCACATTTTGAAGTCCTTTCTAGGCTGCTCTACAAATTTTTCTGTGATCCAGCTGGATATTGTGGTACTGCTGAGTATAGAAAAACCTGAAATCAAGGTAACTGTCAGCTTTTAATACTGCCATTTCTACATTTTGTGCTGTTTTGTTTGGTCAGTTTGGGAAATGGTGCCATCAACAAGCTGGCAAGAAGCTACTCAGCTAACTGCTAACGCTTTGCAGTGGGTGTAAATAACTTCTGAAGGCCGTGTTTCTGGTAATTTTTAGGTTGAGGGGAGGAAGTAGGCAGGGTTGTTACTAAATACATTATCTGGGTTATGGCTCTCAGTTTACTGACAGCACTTTTTTTTAAGCAAGCAGTTGAATATGCTTTAGATAATATGAATTGTTTCAATTAGGAAATTTACTGGGTTATAAAAACAAAACTAATATAATTTACTTTCAGCTGTTTGGACTTGATTGTATTTTAGTGAAATGTTGGCTGTCATGTTTTGCTTATTGGCTATTAATAGTAAGATCAAGGGTTCTGATTACCTAATGTTAGCATCATTGCTCTGAGTTTGGTATGACAACATTGCTTTAAGTTCCTGTGAAAATTAAACTATAGAAAAATACTGAAAAGAATTCTGTCAGTGATATCAGACTGCAGGCTCAGAGCTTTGAACATCCAGTACCACTGATGGAAACTGCTCTTCAATGTTTGTGTCTGTGTCTGTATAGATAGAGATAAGAGTGTGATATCAAACAATGCTTTTGCTTAGAGCTGTCATTACAAGTGTCTTTTGCAAAACTGACTCAGTATACCAAGACGTACATGTCATTGTGGGGAAGGCATTGGAGATGGAAGAAAGCTGGTCCTGCATTTGCTGAGCTTCAGAATTGGAACCCAGCTGGTACAGGAAATAGTTGAAGAAATAACTGCAGCACCACTGTCTATACCTTTACTTTTGTGCTTTAGACTGGGCTCTGTGATGCTGGAAGATGGGATCTGAATGCCTTTTTTTTCTGAAGAATACTTGTTTTTCCTGAACACTTCCCTCATCCAGCCAGCCAGCCTTGACAATTGACTTGCTGTTTATTTGTTAATTCACTTCTCTTGGGTTATGAAAGATCACATTTTTAATTTGGCAATTTCTACTTTAAAGTTAAGGTGGGTTAATGCTAAAAATGAAGGAAAACCTTTACTGTCCTATTAAGACCTCATACAGCAGGGCTGTGGCTTCTCTTCTACTGTCGCCTCCCCTTAAGCCATGAATGGAAATAATAGGAACTTCTGTTGGTGTTATATTAAGTTTAGGTCTCTAATTTGCATCTCAAATAGCATTGTGAACAGCATTAATGCCTTCGAGGGCTTTGGGAGGTTTTTTAATTTGTAGGGTAAATGTATTTTTTAACCTAATTGGGCAGTTCAGATTATTATTGCAGCATGTTTAATTTTTGCTCTGTGCAGCTTGTGTTGATGTCAGTGGCCCTAAATCATTCCTTCAGTGTTTTGCACATATGTTATGTTTCACTTTCTTAATTGTGGCTTTAGATTTTGTCTTGGTTTAGTATTCCTCTATTTCATAGAGTTACTACTGGATACTGTGTGATGTTTTTGTTCTTTATTCTACCCTCCAAAGTTTGTTTATAGTGTAAATTCTTGCTTTAAAGGTACTGTTTCCTCTAATTTACCACGCTTTCCCAATGAAAAATGCACTTTTCTGCCTTCTTTCAAGGTTTGTTGATCTGACCTCTTTTGGTTTTAGAGGGATGAAAGTTCATCATGTTTAAGGAAGGGTGTAAGTGACAAGAGCTGTGTTTCATTTGGGTCTGTCAAATCCTGTTGCTTTACTGGTTTCCACTGTCTGAAAGTAGCATGCAGAATATGGAAAAGGTTCTGCTGCTTGCAGCTCAGCATTTCTTTGTCAATAGGTAGGTGGCTGCTGAAGTTGCAGGTGGGTTTTGTATTGTGTTATGAACCAGCTTTGTTTTCGTAACATAAGGGACTTCTGATCTACGGACAGTTTTGAGGATGTGATTATTTTTAAGTGCTGGTCTGTATTTAGATACATAGGATCTATTGGTATGTCTGTATAGTGTTTCTGGTGAACTGACAGTTACAATTACAATCCTAGTTCTAAAAAAAAAGGAACCTCTTTGCTCAATTATCCCAGTGTGATAGTAGTGACATATAATAATTCATTATGTCCCATTTGGAATGGAGGGTAGTGGTGTGTAAGCATGCCCCAAGACTACTGCTGTGCTTCAGAGGGTAATTCGATGCAATATTTAGTAAGTGAGAGGAGAGAGGAGTAATGAAAACAGCATTCAAGAACTGCTTACTCGAATTGGCTAAAATACAGTATGTGTTTCTTCTAGTGGGAAAAGGGAAAGGAGCAAGTACCTAGCACTTCATCTTTTCATTTCTTAGAAGCCGTGAAATGAAACAGCGAAGTTGAACCTTGATGAATTTGAGAAGTGTGAGTAACTTGGAGGCTAAACTGAAGTGCTGTTGCCTTCTGTAAGGTTAAGACACAACAGCAGTGTTGCTGATGGGGACATTGTACTAGCACTGGAACATGTGCCAGCATGTCCCAGTGCCAGCCTGTTACTTGGCCTGTTCACTTCCCAGGATGTATAGTGCTACCCTAGAGCTTGCCTGCATATATGCTTGCTGACTTCATCATTTTCTTCCATTAGCACTCCATCCTGACCAGACCTTTCTAGTTCAATATTTGGATAAGAAATTGCTGAACTCCTGGAGGGTAAAGTGAACTGTTGCTGCTCTTTTCATGTTTCACAAATCAGAAGAATGTAACTTAATAAAGCAGACAAGTACCTGGATAAATACTAGTAGTACCAAACTATTACAGAGGATGAAGAAAAAGGATAGTATTTTTTCTTTGGTTTATGCTTCTTAGGTGGCCTGTTTTTGCTTGAGCTCTTAGGAGTTAATTCTCCTGTGCTTTAGTGACTTCAGCTTTTGCAGTTTAAATGTGAATATGTAACTTAAGCACAGAATCTCTGTTTGTAACTAATGCTCTCTGTTTCAACCCCCATCTGTAAAATCGTGCATATTTTAGTTTTTATTTTGGATTATTTGGTTTGCATGCAGCACTTTACATCCTCAGGAAGTCCTAACCAGGCCTAAGGCAATGGTTGTAAAAGTAAAAGGTGTGTGCATATGTTTGTGTGACAGTGCTTTGACACCACATCAGTGAAAGCCATTACATCACCCTGCTGGGTTGTTAGGAGGCGAAGCACGCTCCTCTTTGGTCAGAAGAAAAATACAGCAGGATACTGCAATATTGTTGAAACTTGCATACTGCCACAGGAAATGATTGGAGTGGATTTATTTCTGTGTGGAGAAAGTATGAGGCAGGTGTTGACTCTTTTTGGTATAGTAAAATAACCTGGATATGCAAATCCTGATGTTTTAATTTGAAAAATCAGAAAAGTAACTTTTAGCTCATGGAAACTCAACATGCACCGTAGGAGAATAAGCAAAAACATCATAGTGGCTTGAAATGAGTTTTTTTTAAAAAAAAGTAGGACTGCAAAAGGTGTAGGCTGGGTGTGAGTTCCCTGCCCCATACTGGTACTGCATATCTAATGTGACTCATAACAGAAGCTTGGGCAGCTCTTCTTTCTACTCAGTCCAGTGCTTTGCTGTTCTCAGCATTAAAACTCATTCTGAACATGGAACCAGACATCTTCCTTACTGCAGGACAAGCTTATTGCCTAATTCTCTGGGCGTAAGGGACAGCTATTTCCCCTTGTAGTAAGAAATCTTTTAAAAATATTTGAACTGTCCTTTGCCATGTTCCTGTTTCCTTGTGTCTTGCTCTGCACCCTGCAGCCTTGTGATACTTTTGGCCTAAATAAAACTAGTGTATTCAGGTCTTCCTGAGAGGTCATGTTTTTTCAGCTCTAATTATTTTTGTTCTTTCAGGTTAGTTCACATCTGGCTTTGAGTGTGGTGTCTAAAGCCTGAGTCTGTGCTATGGCTGAGGTTTTCCTAAGTGGGGTAAAGAGAGGGCTTCATGTGCCTTGGAGCTCATGTTCCTGTTTATGCATCCCTACACATTTGACTTTCTTACACCAGCTTAACTCTTGTTTCAAGGTCAGCCTGTTGATCCAGTGGAGCCCACAGCTTTCTTCTGAAGAATTTGCCTTCCTGTTTGTTCATTTAATCCTGCTTGAGCACACCTTTCACAACTCAGTTGTATCCTGTTAATTGCAGAACAGTTTTCCAACTTGTCAAAGTTACATAGAATTTTAAGGCTATCTTGCAACTCTTCCTGCCTTTCTCCTACTTCTAACAAGCCTGATCTGCCAGCAGCAGATCATGGGTAGCAAAGAAATGGAACTGAGCTGGGTTCCTGCTTGGTGTCCTCCTGCTCACCATTGCTAACTGCTCTCTGGGTATGGTTGTCCCCCAGGTATTCCATTTGCTGTGGAGCATTTGCTTACCTCCCAGCAGCAGAAGTCTGCAGTCCTTAGGTGTATGACTCACAGATTCCTCTCTCTAAACCGTGTTACTCTGATATCCAGGTGGGTGCTGTACATCTCCTTGTTGCTTTTTAGTGCTCACAGAAGGTTCCCACCCTCCCCAGAGATTCTGTGGAATGTGGGGAATTGGAGACCAGTCACATGAATTTTGACCTTTCTCTGAAGGCAGGCATGGAATGAAGGCAGGCCTAGCCTCAGAAACTGATATCCAAATTTTTCTTTTTGAACGAAGCATGTCCTTTTTCTGTCTGTATTTAAATATATCACATAACAGCCCAAATC
The DNA here is from genome assembly GCA_013396655.1 of Campylorhamphus procurvoides. Lineage (NCBI taxonomy): Eukaryota > Metazoa > Chordata > Aves > Passeriformes > Dendrocolaptidae > Campylorhamphus > Campylorhamphus procurvoides. The sequence continues at coordinate 1,142,042 of WBMV01000267.1, read as the reverse complement.
TAGTACCTGGCAAATAATTTCAGGTGTTAGAATGACTGAAGTCACCTGTGGTTAGGGTTCTTTTAAGCTCTCCACTCCTGAGATGAAATTGCTCTTGCATTGCAAGCTGGGTGTTGAAGGGTAAGCTCCACTAGTTTGAACAGCTTTTCTTTAGGGTGTTTTTCTTGGATTTGAATTTGCAAGTATTTCTTAACATCTCTATAGGTGCAATTGTCTTTGAAATTTTAGTTCTCATATCTCCCCAGCTGAAGTCAAGTCACATAATGAATCTTGTGCTGCATAGAAATGGATTTCTCCAAGCCCTGTCTCTCTTGGGGCTGTCTGACACAGTTCTGTAAGTACTATTTGTTGTTGCGTCTCCAGCACCTCTCCCTGTAAACTTTCAAACTACTTTGCATCTCCATCATTCAGTAATTTCCTTAGGCTTGCCCTAATCTTATGCCTTTTTTATAGTGCCTGCATATGTAGCAGCTTATTCTCATCACACAGATGTATTTAAGTGCAGTTAAAGTTTTGATGTGCCTGGCTACAAGGTAGAATAATGAATCTTCTAACCACCTGTTCCACTATGTGCTTTAAGGAGATGGACATCAGTCCTCTGAAATCGTGTTGCAATGTTAAATTGAGGAGAGGTTTAGAAAGTCTGATAATCCTTCTCTAAAGATGTTGAATGTTTGTTAGCTGGGATTACCTCAGTGATCACTTGGAACCCACAATATGTTGCTAGAAAAGTAAGGCAGCATCATCTGGTGTTGAGAAGTAAAAGGCAATGTCGATGGTGAAATGTGTATTGAGTGTACTTTAGGATGTTAACACTTGTTAAGTATTACAAATGCTGTTATTATGGGGGACTGTGTTTGGAAAAGCTTGTTTGGGGTGGCTTAATACTTGGTTGTGGCAGGGTTTTCTGTGTTAAGTGTGATACTCAAATTTTAGTAATATGATCAGTTGCAAAATGCCCTGTCTTTGAGACTAAACTTTATGGTCCTGTTGAATACAGCCTTAACCTTTGGAACTAGTTTGGGGGAGACCTTCCTTTCACCCTTTTTTCATTTGAGCACAAGCTGATCAAATAAAACCAAACCTATTTCTGAACACTCAAGTAGTTGTTGAACTAAGAGGCAAACTGAAATGAGTGCCTGTTGCACCTGCAGAAAAGGCTGCAGCTGTTCAAAAGCTTGTTTATCACTTTGGTACTTCTTGGGTCCAGGTGCTCAGCCAGTGACTTCCCCTGGCGCAGTGGTTTGTTTCAGATCTTCAACAGAAAAGATGTTGCCGCTTTATGCAGACTATGGTGTGCTTAACCTTTGCATGTGTGAAGATGCCAAGCACCCAGATGTGATTTCAGACACCTATTTTAAAAGAAATTCAGTTAAAGGAACACTTTTGTCACCACTGAAAGATCATTTGAAGGACTGAGTTTTCAGGTGAAGACCTGAAAGGACATGCTTGCATCTCTCATTGTTGACTTCATCAGCTAAATCTTTACTGTTTTGTCCTTCAAGCTGGTTACCAAAGCTGATCTTGCCAGAATGCTGTCATCTGTAAAGGTAACTGCCCAAGTGGGAGGACATAGATTTCCCTTCCAAGCACTCATGATCCTGTTCTCTCTGGTGCTGTTGCTGTCTGTGGATGTTGCATGCTGAGCTTGCCAAGTGACTTACCTGACACCATTTAAAGCTGCTAAATTTCTGTCCCCACCAGTGAAGATTAAAACTAAAGGCCTACTTCAACATGCATTTTCAGCTGGCATTTTTGTGCTAAAATAAAATAGAGCTATTTTGCCTTATACTGACTTAAGTGTGGTCCATAGTACTTGTGTACTGATTGGCACCTTCTGCCTGGTCATTTCCCAAACAGGGGCATGGTTTTGCACTAAGGCTTGTCCTCTCTGAGTAAACTTTGTGATCTGAAGTTCTAGTGACTTCTATGAAGGCACTTTTGGCAAATAAATCTTTCCTCAGAACTTGCTTGTAGAATTACTGAGTTATTCATTAAACATCTGATAGTGTTGAGGTAGCACACAGAGAAAATACTGAGCTTTTCCATCAAGCAGAAGGTCTCTCAGTATTTCAAGAAAATAGTGCTAAAATAGTTGACTGTGTTGTTTTTTTTTTAACTGAACATAGTTGTCTTCTCTTACATGGTGTAACTTTGTTTGTCTTGTGCGATTTCTTTTAGTTGATGTAATGGTTACAAATGCTTTTTCTAAACACCTACTGCAATGTGTACCCCTTGGTTTGTCTTGACTTGTAGCACAGCGCTTCCTGAATCCAGCTGTTCAGTCTGCTGCTGAAGGGTGAATGCATAGTGAGAAAGTTATCTTTCTTTTGAAATGGTTTGGGCAACTAGTAAGAGCTGCACAGCTTAACTGAACTAATATTTTTTTAAAGTACTTTAATATATCCAACAGGTGGGATGTCCTTGGTGACACTTGAAGTATTATCTGAAACCACATACAGTATTGACTTGACATGTGTATTGCTTTTGTCTTTGAAATTTCATTCCATTATTTTAATGGACTTTCATTTCTGGTCTTCTCATACTGGGGCCATTTGTGGATTTACTGAGAGCTCATATGTAGTAGAACAATTTATATGTAGTGCAGGTCTCTTCAGATACTTCACCATTCAAAAGCTCATGGTATGTGCAAGACAGAAGTTGGACACCCAACAAATAATTAAGTTGATAGGAACTGTAAGCAAAGTAAGAAGCAACAACAAATTCTTCAATCCACCATTCAGTTTTGGTATTTGTACTGTGATAGATGAGACTTCTTTTCCTTATAGGAAAGTTCTGTTACTTGGAAGCTGTGTGGTATTTTTTTCTAAATTCTAATGGATCTGGTAAGTAGATGTTGTAAAACTTGAGGTCTTTGTGTGCCACCTCTCAAGGGGGTGTCTTCTGCCAGATGAATTCAGGTTTCTTCAGTAACAAATTGCAGATGGTCAGCCATGATAGAGAACAAGTTTGGGCCATGAGATGGAACTTGGTTGTCAGTTGCACACCATATTTCATATCTGTTCAATGCATTTCTGTGCTCTTTCAACACAGATAATGTAGCAGCAAACTTTAACTACTTTATGCAAGCCTGCAGAGAATTTTACTCTTGTGTAAACTCTTTGTAATTCGCCTTCTTTATACTTTTGGGCTTTATATGAAAATATGTAAACAGTGTATTTGTAATGAACTCCTAAAATAAGGATACACAGAGACATGTGCTCATTTACTATAGTTGCACAATGATCTTCTGGAGAGTTACAATTTTGAAATGAAGACAAACTTTTCTTACATTGCTAAATTTGGCATAGTACTTTGTCCTGGGAGGGAAATATTACTCATAGTATGAAGAATTAGGACAGTAAGGCTTGGAGTTGCTGTAAGCATTGAGATGTATGGATATTTACAGAATACTGCTCAGCACTTGCGTTCTAAATTTAGTACTATCTGCAGTTCACCAGCTGTACTATTTACTGAAAAGTATTTGGACTACCATAGGTTCCTCATTTTTAATTTTCACAGTTGTACACAAGCTAATGTAGGGAGACTTCCCTGTGTGCAGATTATATAGCTCATTAGATCCCTGAAATGCCATGAAGTAGCATCTTAACATAAGTGCTTTTCACCTGGCCTGAGGCCTCCAGCAAGAACATTTCACACTCGGGATCATAAAAACAAATGTACTAGCTGGTCTTTTTATTTTAAACAAGCCAACCAGATGTCTGAAATGCTTCAGAATGAACCTGAAGGCAAACAGGAGGAGGTTTATTAGCTGTGTGTGTTTTGGGAGCAGGATGTATGGAAGAGATTTGTATAATCCCTCAACTCCAAGCCCATAGGCCTTGGTAATAGAACAGTGCTGATATTATTCCATTCTGTTGCAGGAAAGCAGGATGTATGTGGGGTGGTCATTGTTGTCACTGCCATACAAGTTAGGGGTCAGTGCTATGTTTTTTTCAGGCCTGGGTATTTTTAAAGCATGTGTATCTGCCTTAATTCTTAAGGGCAGACACTAAGAAAAAGTAGGTGATATTACTCCTTATCTTTATTTTTTTTCCTCTGGCTTCTCTAACTGGTAGAATGAAGCAAATATCTCAGTAGTAGGGCCAGTTAATCTTGATCTGGTTTTTTTATTCCCCAAGCCTTGGAGTAAAATAAAATCTCATGGGTCTTGTACACTCTGGATCGCTTGCTTTAGTGGGAGTGTGCACAGTTTAGACTGGTGGTAGGTATATTTCTTCAAGCACTAGTATTATTGGTTTAAACTATTGAGTCTGAATTTTGTATTTTACTGGAGGCTTTGTATACTATATAAATACTTCATTTCATTTTAAACAGTTATAAAAACAGTAAGTCGAGGTGAAAATAATTTGTGTAGGACCTGAGCTTCAGGCTTTCAGTAATACCAAACTGAAAGGTACAGTAAGATTGAAGTGGTTGCCCACTAGGTTTTGTTCTAAACTACTCAAACAGGCAATAACTCTTGGTTTGAGTCTCATATTCTTGAAGTAATGACCATTAGCTCTTTTAGTTCATAATTAAGGCAAAAGCCAAGGGCTTGGCATTCATTGTAAAAGCCTCAGTAGACCAGATTTTCTGTTCCTCAGCACTGCATGTCCATAGCCTTGGGCTTTCTGGAGAAGTGCTGGGGAGGAGAAAGAGTCCAAATGGCACATTGCAGGGAGATGACTGGTCACAGGCCAATGCTGATGGCTAATTCAGATGGAACTCCAAACAGAGTGGATGTAAATATTCTTCAGCAAAATTAATGAAATCCTTGCCTGTCACTGTGGTGTAGATTATTTTAGGAAAGAGAACATAAGCAATAAAAGCATCTTGGAACAGCATCAGTCACAAGGCACAGCTCATCTCTTGTCCCGTCTGACAAAGATACTTTAAAAGGTGCAGGATGATGAGCTGTCTGTGATGTGAATATTAGGTGGTCTTCAGGTCTGAGAGGGAGGTTTAAACCAGGGAGACTGACTTCTTACTGATATGAGCTGACAATAATAAATGCTTTAACCTCTGGCTGGGCTGAGTTCTTAGCCCTAGTTTTCTGTAGTGTGATACATTACCTGCTTTAATTAGGTGTGACCTGGAAAAAGTCTCTTGAGCTTACTTCAACACTTCTGTTGCTTTGAGAAATGTACTTTATAAACTGTGACAAAGGTTTAACATCCCCTGTCTCAACCATTTTTTCTCCTTTGTGAAAGGAGACTTTCCTCTTTGCTTAAAAAAACCCCTCAAACCACTAATAGTAACTTGCAAAGTAAAGGGTAGTATGTTTATTACAGACAAGAGTTTGTCATGTAATAGAGTAAAATATTTTGTTTCTAATTCAAAGTTTATTAAATAATCTTTATTAAATAAATCTTTATTAATAAGTATTTGGATCTTTATTAAATAAGTCTTTATTTTGTATGTGCTTCTCAGCCAAGCTGGGTGAATATTATATCCATAAAATCCAAGAAACCATAAAATCCAAGGCAGTACCAAAGTATTACTTTTAACCTGTTGCCAGCACATCATCTGTCTGTGAATTTGCAAACTGGAAGTCACCAACTGAAGCCAAGTGTGGGAGATGGAGTAGAAATAATGTGTGTTTAGGATTCAGCCTTATTTTAGTAGCAGTTTATATTTTGTCACAGCTGACTCAGTGACCAGTTGGTGCCAGGGATGATGCTTTAGGGTCAAAACAGTGAAATTCTGGGCTCAGTAGTGATTTTCTGCATTTGAGGAAAGTGGACCTAATATTTCTTCCTGCCTACCTACCTTCTAGAGCTATTAACAACCCAAATCCTAGTTTGTAACCTTAGAATGGTGAACTGTAGCCCTGCCTGGCACATTAAATGAGGTATGTTCTTCAGCAGACAGTTCTAAGCTCTTGGTATTGCTTGTGCTTCCAGAGCCTGTGGAATATCTGGGAAACTTGACTCCAGTGGCTATCAGTTAAGGGAAAGGATGCTTTCTAGCCTATTTTTCTTTTTGCAGTTTTGTGGTGAAGTTGCATCAACCTTAAGCCAAGCTTGAACACCTCAAAATATTGAAGCTTCCTTCTCATAAAAACTGGCTTATGAAGACACTGCATGGAGAAAGCAAAGAGGTTCTATAGCTGAGGAAATATCTCTAGCACTTTCAGAGAAATTCTTCAATTGCAAATGCAGGAACTGACTTCTTTGGCTTTGTTCAGAGTTCTCGTGTGTGTAGAGTGGGGTGTTGAGCTTTTGTCACATCTGAACCCTTTGGGGAAAAGAATTACTATTTAAACAGAATTTGCTAGATGGTTGTGAAACAGTTTCTACAGAATACAAGCTATACTCTTTGTCTCTTTTGGTCGGAAGCTGTTATTCTAATGCACTGTTCTTAAATTTTTTATAGAGAACCTCAGAAAATAAAGGGGTGCTAGTTAATTTGCACTGAGAAGATCCCTAAAGTTATAACATGCTGGAAACTGGAGTTCTCTAGAAGTCCCTTCTAATATCTGTCTCCCCAAACTGATGGATAATTTTATTGCTGCAGGAATCTTTCTAATTAAAAATTGATTTTTTTTTTACTTGCTGTGGAATTTTAGAAGGTTTGCAGGATAGCCACACTTCAAGTTAGTGCTGAAAAGGATAGAGTCCAAATAATTCTCTTTTAAGTGCCTGCTATCATGAACCTTTCTAGGCTAAAAGTTAATAATAGACTTATGTTGTAAGGAATGCTTAGCCTCCCTGTGAACTTCTTAGCACTGTAGTAAATATGTATTTTTAGAATTAGAATGTTCTCTTTCCTTTTGGAAGTTGGAATTTTGCATTGCAAGACATTCTGTAGCTTTTTTCAGATGGCATAAAGCATTAGCTTAGCAGTTTCTGAGAAGCTGGTCTTCCAACTTAGTGTTGCTTCAAGCATAGCTGGGATGGGACAGACAATGCTCTGTTAAATCTTGATCAGTTTTGTGCGATGTTTCAATTTTGAAATACTTCCTGAATGCTGCAGAAAGTGCCAGGAGGCAAAAAATCGCATCTTTCATCTAGAGTCTAGTAGCAAAATCATCTAGATCTGGAGTTAGTACTGCTGGAGTGATTAGCTACTTTGCCTTGCTGAAACAGAGATAATATCTTCAAGGACCTGCTTAGCCGAATTGGAATTTTGACTCCAGCTAATCCTTTTCTTCTACTGGGAGCAGGCTAAGTGTGTCTGTATGGGATTGTTGGTAATAAGGGTTCCATGGAGCACTCAGAGCAAAGATAGGAAATAATATGAAGTAACAGAAAAGAGCGAACAACCTTCTCTGTTCTCACAGGTAATTTTAGTAGAAAAAGATGGAGTTGCGATCATCGAGAAACACCTACATTTGTGTTATGGGAAAATCATCTGAAAATCTTGTGATCTTGTCTTCTTTATTCAAGATAGAGCTTCCAGAAACAGAGAAGAAATTGTTAGAAGTGTTTTAAACAAATGTAAATTTTCCCATCGAGATGAGCTGTTGCTGGAACATTTTGTCCTGCAGGATGCAAGGAGGAGGAGGAGTGGGTTGGAAATGAGTCTGGCTGCCTTACTTTCTTAGAGCCAAGAAGAGATTTTTGTATTGGCTTTTGTGTTCTTCATCAGGACTCTTCATCTCTTTGAAAGTAGGTTGTCAAATTGAATGAGCCTCTGACATCCTTTAATTGACTGGGAGGTTGGGTAATCCGTATTTTTAGTAGTCTTCCCAAAAAAGACACCAGTGATGTCACTGAGAAGATACAGAATTCGTGACATGAGCACTTCTTTTCTATCTCCACTGTTAATTTTGGCAGAGATTTTACAAGTCATTACTACTTGTGGCTAAACTTTTAAAGAAATAAAACCTCTTCTTTAGTAGTACTATAGAGATAGAATAATGAGTCTTTACTTTTCTCAGCCTTCAGAATGAATAGAACGGAGCTTTAAATCAGAGACAATGGTGATACTGATTCCATCACAGCTCATTCTCCAACTGTGAAGAATGTTAGCTTTGGCTTGCATTTGCCATTTGATTTTTATATTCCATTTATTCCTTTTCATTAGTCTACCTTTCAATAATAAAAATAGCTTTCTCTTTCCTCCGCCTCACCTCTGCCCCCCAGCTTAAGGAGATCCTAGGAAGATTAAGTCTCCCAGGACAGAGACTGACTAACATCTTTTGTTGTGTATGTTTATCTTGGAAGTCTCAGCTTTTTCACTCACTTACCTAATCAGGCTGGATAAAGGATAGTGTGCTAAGGGAAAGATGGCCATAATCTTGTAGGACTTCATCCAACTTGGAGCTCCAAGGGCTATTGTTACCTCAAGGCTTGGAGGATATTAGCGTTTGAACTTGCATGCCTGGCTCTGCTGCTGCCTGTAGAGACTTGGTGACACAGAGGTGTGTGCTTACAGGTTGTGTGGAGAGTAGGGCAGAACTGGGTTGTGCCAAGGTCTATGCCATGAGGCAGCTGAAAAGAATGAAAATTCAGCAGGATCCATGTTGCCCTAACAAGGATGGTCCAATGGTTCATATTACTGAAAATCCAATTAGTTTGAAGTGCTGAGCAGTTTGAGCAGATTCAGCCTGATAAGCATAAAAGGGTGTGATAAGGAGAGACTGAAAAAGTTTGCTGACTTTAACCAGCTCTGGAAAAATAGCATGGTGGAAAAAGTACCTAAAGTAAACAGCTTACTCTACTCTCTCTATGGATACATTAAATACATACCACAGCAGAGAGTCTTGAAATAAACAAAACCCTCTAAAAACATGAAAACACAATGAGGAGCTTCCTTCTATGAGGTATTGAGGGCCAAAAGACTTGAAAAATACATATTACTAAAGTTTGAAAATTATAACTGAGTGAATGCTTAAGAACTCCTAAATATCTCTTGTCTCCTGGCAGCCAATATTAATCAACAAGGATGAAGGAAGCAATTCCTGGTGGAGTATAAAGAGCTAAACTAGAGCTAACCAGGATGTTGGTCACTGAGTTAAGGTGCTGAGAGGCTGCACAGGTGACTTTGGATCACTTTGAGCTGTGAATTTTGACAAGGAGCATGAACTGGAAAAGGAAAATGCAAGCAAAACGTGCTCAAACTAGGTTTCAGGAGATGTCCAATTCCTAACTGCAGGAGAATCTGCCTGGCTCAGTGTAGGAAATGCCGATGTCATCTGGCTTTCTTGTGTGGCTTACTTCTTTTTTTCTTTTCTGATGCTGTAGTTGGGCAGGTACTTGGACAATCAGTGTCAGCATCCCACAATGTGCCCACACAAGCATTTGTGTCCAGTTCATGGCAAACCAGACTGGGGAACTGATCCAGCTGGAAAGCAACCTTTCCCAGAAACAAAAGGGAGTGCTTTGGTTTTATCCAGCTATAAAAATTCCTTGATCTAGTTCTCTGTGATGAACAGAAACACTAGTGCTGGCACACTGCTGTGGGCCACAAATAGGCAGAGAAGAAAATGTGTTGGCAGTTGTGATGGCAGCTGAGGTGTATCAAACTGCAGCCTAGAATGGCTTTTGTTGGTTAGGAGCATGTTGGTGGTGACACTTCGTCCACTTCAACATTCGTTGTGTCATCATTAGCAAGGGCTGCCTCATAAGAACAGATTTGTAGTGTAAGACAGTTAATACTGATCCAGCACATCCAAGGAAGATGAGGAGGGAATTCAATTGCAAAGCATGCTTTTGATCTGAACTAAACCCCCTGCTCACAGGGTTGTGCTTCACACTGATAAATGGAATTTACTTGTGAGGGGAGCAGTAGAAAGTAGGAGCAGATAGATGAAGGCCTGCCTGGCTAACAGTACCTTTTCACCCCTATCCCATACATGAAAAAAAAAATCTTAATGGAGCATGTCTCCATTTGAAAAAGTATTGTTAGTAAGAGTGAGTTGCTAAAATGAAACTCTTCTTTGGGGGAATTTCCACACTGATTGTGTTTCAGAACTGATTTGGTTACATGATGTCAGAAAGGGCCTGAGTGATTGCAGCTCCCAAGTATTACTCTCAGCAGCTGGTAGAATTTACGAGTGTGGGTAACTGTACAATTCAGCACAATTCTGAGAGTGCCATGCTTCAGTGGTTTCACTTGCTTTCCCTTTTTCCTTTCATTCAAATGGTTCCTTAACTAAAGTCAAATATCATTCTGTCTAGTCTCCCCTTATTTTAGCTTGTATTAAGCTGACTTAAAATTTCAATGAAATATTTGAAGATCAGTACTAAGCAAAATATTAACATTATAGTTAACTGGTTATAGATCAAAACCTTTTTTCTCCCATCTTTTGTAGTTTTATTTGATTTCGTTCTTTTTCTTTGAGAGGAAAAAACCCCCACACAAATTCTTCTGTGGCCCTTCCAAACAGAAGTAATTAAACATCTGCTGATCTTGTTCTTAGCAGTAGCCTCTTACTTATGGAAATACTTACCCATAACATGGATCTGAAAGTCTGCACCAGTTACTAAGCTCTTCAGCTTCAGTATATTTTCAGTCTGTATAGGGACAGCTTCTGACCCCCACTCAGCCTCTCTTTTGACTTCTATACTGGATTTCTAGATCTAGTTTAAGTTTCACCAGGTTTACAATGGACAGAGCAGTGTTAGGTTGTTCTGCTCTAAATACTGCTGCATTCAGATGCTTGCCCTTAAACTTGCTTTACACTTCATAATCCACACTTGGTTTTGACAGATGCTCATATGGAACAGTTATACACAACTCTGATGTATTTCGATATTTGACTTGGTGTTATTTCAGAAGATGTGGTAAATATTTCAGTTTGTGTGCTTTCCTGAAAGACAGGACCCATCCAGTAAAAACAGGCCAGTTGAAGTTCCAGCTATTTGGGTGGCATTATTTGTGGTGAAGGAGCACTTGTAAGCATCCTATCTTAGAGCAAGGAAAAAAAAAAGAAACAAGAATAAGGCCAAAAGATGGGCAAAAGTTATGTTTGTGGGACAGCTCTCAGACTAAGGGAGGCTGCTATGAAGGTGAAATAGTGTTTGGTTAGCATACGAAAATCAGATTTGAGGATGTACTCAAAGGCAACAGGTTTAAAAGATAATCTAATATCACCATTAATACTATTATCTTAGTTTTAAATGGGTTTTACTTGGCTCATGGCCTTAGTGGCTTTTTTCCTTGCTACTCCTGGTTATTTAAACAGCTGATAAGTAGCGGTGTGGAAGGGGCAATATTGTATGGAAACATTAATTGAAAGTTATTTTCTGCTATTCTGTTTTACTGTAGATGTTAAAACTAGCAAATCGAAGTAAAACTTACAGTCCTACCAGCATAAGTGTTCCTTCCCCAAGCCTCATGTTGCTTTGTTTAAATTTGGAAATACCTCTGTGTGGATCTCTTCCTTCTTTTTATGCCTTAAGTGGTCACTGGTTATGCTTGACCAAATTAAATTATAATAAAGAATGGTTAATGCAGGTCACTAGAGAGAGAGAGGAAGAAATTATGTGAGGGATGTTTAGGATAAAGAGAGGCAGCTGGTAGAACTGAGTGCTTTTGATTTAGATGACTGCTCACAGAATAAAGATATGTAAGTTGTTGTCTGTGATGCTTTTATGTGCATGAGAATCTGTCCTGCTTATGAGTGTAAGATCTGTTGTTTGCTGACAGGTAACAATTATGTAACCTTAAAAAAAAAGAAAAACACACAGGGGAATATATTAAAAGTAGCTGAGGCTTTGGGAGGTGGCTATAGTGTTTGAGCTACCCACTATTCCACTTTTTAAGAAGGCGGATAGCAATGAAGTCATGTGGTAGAATGTCTTAAAATGACAAATAGCATTAAAGATGCAGAACAGTGTTGTGGGTATCTGCATGTTTCATATGCTGTTTTAGTATACCTGGCTAAGACTTCAGTAGCTTAAATGAGGGAAAGCTTAAATCTTTCCTTCTGCCTTGGATCAAATCCTAGGCAGAATCAGTTTAATAGTAGGAAACAGCCAGATAATACCTGGATTTTTCCTTTGTATGAGTCAGATCTCTGTTGTGAAGTTGTAATCATTGAAACCTCAGTAGGAGTATTCTTTCATGAGTAGAGACATGTAATATGAAATGCCAGGCATCAGCACTGGTCACAGAGCGATATATTTGCATGAGGAATGGTCCAAATAAGAGTTGTGTTATTTCAATACTAATCACAAAGTACACGAGAATTTTTCTGACTTTTTCCGTTTTCTGCTCTAATTTTACAGGAAATCAGACATGATACACTGACAACATTTGGAAATAAACTTTGGCAGTAAGATGGAAGCATAAATCTCAAGACTTTAGACCAAAACAGAAATGGCTCATGAGTATTGAAAGAAGAGACTGAAGAGCCTCCAACACTTCTGTGTGAGCAGTGGAAAAGGAACAACTACCATGGTAACACTAATAACTGAAAAGCTGCAGAACCAGAGCTTGGATGATCTGACCTGTAAAACGTACAATATTAATCTGGTAAGGATCTACCTAAATAACATATCATGAGTGTGAAATGCGAAACAACTCAGAACTACATAACAAATTTAAGAATGTAGATCAACCAGAATTCAGCTATTTAAGTTAGTGCTGGTTTGCAAGGTGGGATGAGAGTTGAAAGGGGGGTGGAAAAGTGGAACCTAAGTGCATGGTCCCTTCTTGAAATGATATTTTCTTATTTTAATGACCTTTTTAACCTTACTACTTCATTTTCTATAATGAAAAGCCAGTTCTCTTCACAAAATAATAATCTAGTGACTGAAAAGAGCTATCAAAGAACTGATAGGATTCCTGAACTGAAAAGAACTATCAGGATTCCTTTTTCCCCTAACAGAAAACACAAGCAGTTGTATGGGTTGAAGTTTTTTCTTCAGTTCATTTAACCAACAGCTTGATATCTTTATATCCAACAAAACTGTTGACTTACAAAAATCCCTGACTGCCATGTAGGTAACTTTGAACACTGGACAGAGGGAGAACAGGTCGTCAAATAAATACAGTTAAATGAAAAGTCAGGTTACTACCAGCCTGTTGTTGATGCTAGTAGAGTAGATTCTTGCTTTGTTGGCGTCTCAGATGCCTGGTGCTCGGAAAAATTCTGTGGTACTTAGTGTTATTTTCTGCTTGTTTAATCTCTGGGTCCATTATGTGGTTCAAGCATGTTATTCAGAAGCTAGGGATTCTATTCTCTTCACATCTCACTTGTGAATTAAATACTGTTTACTCCTGAGGGAGGTGCCTGCCTGAGAACCCTGAAACCATATTCTTTTTGTAATACAGAATGGCTTTGTTTTACTTGACTTTATTTGCAGTAGCACCCTTCTGTAGGTCAGAGTTGAAGGTTCCAGTGGGACACAAACACACAAAATAAAGTTAATTAAAAGTCAGTTGTTCATCTCTAGTTCTTACTTATATTAAATAATAATGCAACCATTGGACATGAAGCAAGTCAGTTACTTTAACAGTAAGTTTCTACCTCTATTGTGACTTGTATTTAAGCAGCTGAACTGCTTTCTTATTTCATAAGCCCAAAGCAGGTGAAGCATAAGTTGAATGAGGTGGAGTTTGTGCACAAACACCTGCAATTCTCATGTGTTCAATACTGTGTTCAGTAAGGATATCTAATAGTAGACATTAATCAAGTGGTTTTGTTTTCAAAACTGTAGCAGGTCCATTTGGAGTTCATCTAATAATTGTTTTTGCTTTTCATCTTAAATATGTGCTGTTTTTTGAAAGGCAGATTTAAGGTCTTGGAAGAATGTTAACTCATTGGAGGGCTCACTGAGCTTGCATTTATTTTGTCTAGTTTGATGAAGCACTTGGGATATGCAGTTTGTAGTAGAATCTGCTGTATCTGTGAACTGGCAAAGACACCATTTGTAATTGAAGTCTGGGCCTAAGTGTGAGCCAGTGATGACCTGTAACTAGTAGCAGTGTTTGTAAGTAAACATATAGTGACATCTTGTCATTTCTAGTTTTTGATGTCCTTAAGTGTGCGTGAATTTGGAAGCTGAACTGTCTTTTTACCGATAGTCACTGTAGGTTTTGGACCAGAGACCTCTAAGAACAGAGAAAGGTGTATTACTGCTTTTGCACTGTGTGGAGTCTGTGCAGGAGTGTGTTCTGTAATGTGTTGTAGGTTGGTTGTTTTTTATTCCTGTCCTTATCTGTACTTACAATAAAGCATGAAAAAGAACAAGTGGAGCGGAAAATGGCACATGATGTCTCATCAGTTGTTTCCTCCTCACCCTTCTCCTGCTCTTCTCCTCCTTTTATCTGTCAAGTAATTGGTTTTGTGAGTGCTTTAGTTCTTACAGAAAATGGGTTCTGAGGCCAGGAGTAGGTTCTGTTTGTACACAATGGCACTCTGAAAAAGTGTGGAAATTGCATAGTGAGGTGTGGAAATAGAGAAGCAAGTGTGAATAAAAGTGTGCAACTAGGTTGCTCCCTAGTTAAAAGTATTCATGGGAGCAAGTGGTGGCTTCCTGATGAAAATGTGAACCCAAGATGATGAAAAGTATCACTGGTAAAGACAACTTCTGAATTTTAATCATGATGAAAGTAGGGGTCTAGTATCAGTGCTGGCACATTTAGTCATTTTGGCAAGAAGTTCAGGTTAATGCTGTAGTTTCTTCTAATAGCAGCAGCAATTTAGGGCAGTTCTGAAATAATCTTGCTGCGCCTTTCGTTGCTTGTGCTGGCACAAAGTTTTGTGGCACCATGTGGTGAACAAACATTGTGAGCCGATTGAGGATTAAGACTAACTTTTCTTGCCTGGGTGAATGTTGTTAACCCTTATCAGTTTCATGATACCTTTTGCAGTGTGTCTGCGCAAGTTGTCATCTTGGCACAAGGAGATAAAATAGCTGGGTAAAAGCTATTCTGTAATACAGCTCATAAATGAGGGTTATAAAAGATAAAAAGAATAGCTCTTTCAAAGCTATTTGCTATCCAGCCAAGCTGGGCATAAGGACAACATGTATAGGACATAGTACACTTCTTTATTTGTGTAAGCTCTATGATGACCAAGTATCCTTCTTTTATGCTGTAAAATGCTGGCTGTAGCTTTTTACTGCTCTCTTAAATGTCACACTAATTTTCCAAGGTGGTTTAGCTCATGTAGTTTAGCCAGTGCATGCTCAGTTATGTTGTATAGCCTTGTCCTGCACCTGCCTTCAGAAAAAAGACTCCAATGATTGAGTGTCCTGTAGAAACAGGAAGGCTGTCCCAGGCTTTTATCTCAAGTGAGTACTGTAGCTCACAAGGTAAAGTCATGTCCCTCATTGCTCAACTCTGCCTTGCAACAGTGAGAAGTTCTGCAAGCACATTGTGGCTTTCGTGGGTTGGCAGCAGGGTTAAGTCAAATACTTGGTCTCTACTCCCCTGAAAAAAGATCTCATAGCTCAAGAGTATTGAGGATTTTTCTTTATGTTCTGACTAAACTTTTAGCTGTTTTGTTATTTGTGTACAATCTCATGTTAAGAGAAGTAACAGTGTGTGAGCTGTAAGACTTCAGGGTGTGGTATTAAGAAGGAAATGTAGAGAGCTCCAGCCAGGCATTTGTGAGAGGAAGAAGTTTTATTGTAAACCCCTTCTGTGCATGTGGGTTTTCATTCTTTTTAATGTTTGAATCTTATGTTGAAAGGTGTAGAATTGGGCTGACTTCCTAGAATGGAAAGCCACTGGCCCAAAGACTTGACTTAATCACTTCTACACATCCTGAGAAAGGGTCAAATGTTCCTCCTCACTGTTCCTTCTACAGTGAGATTTGGAGGACATTTGGTGGAGAGCTGGAGGTTTGGCATGGCCTATTCAAAGTCCTGTAATATGGTAGTGGTTAAATTAGTACTTGAATGATAAACACTGACTTTCCTGTGGTTTGGAAAGAGTGCTGATAAATTGGATTAACTCAGATAGACTTGTAAACTGGAGAAAATATCTGGAAATTAAGGCCATTAATTTTAAAATCATAAGGTCATCATTCTGAGAATAATCTGAGGAGGATAGCACAGGCTGTGAAGTTGCTGTTAATGTAGTAGATTGGAATGCAGAAGAATAGCCAGAATTATTTTTGTTATACTTGGCTTCTGCTAGCAAAGAACACTTCTAAATTAGTGATGGAAATTATAATTTGTTGTCAGCCTCACTTGCAAGGCTCTTCCACTTCCTCAGTTCAGACGAGGTGTCTTTTTAAGTGAATATTTTAATGAAAGAACAGCTGCTAAGACTCAATAAACCAACTGAAACTTGCAGCACTGTCCTAGATGTCGTACCACACATTTCCTTTCCTTTTGAGCACAGTCTCTCCAGCTGCACAGCAGATTCTATTTGTGAACAAGCATTTTGAAGTAGATCCACTTTTTGGCATGAAGCAAACCATTCCAACCTCAGGTGAAAACTGTAGTTTCATTGTTTTGTGTGTCCGGCTTAAAATCTGCCCTTTTTTTTTTTTGCCCATAGAGAATTCTCAAGAGGCAGGAGATCTTGGTAGGTTTTTAACATCTATTCAAAAAGCAGTAGTTGGAAGATGGATGTGCTTCCTCTTCAGGAAAGTGACCTTGTGGAATAATTTGGCCTTATTCTAAGGAAGATTTCCATCATGCAGGGGGTAGCAGACTTCCTTGTCAAGGTTCTTAGCAGTGGCAATCTCTTTTCAAGTGGAGTCATAAAAAAAGCTCTTCATTGAGGAAGTTTCAGGTAGATTATAGCACAAAGGTATGAATGGGGGAGTGTAGAGCATGGCCAACCCAGGAGAGCTGATAAACTGGTTCAGTGCCCTGTTACAGTAATATCTAGTGGGACTTGTGCCATGTGCTCTATAGATAAAAAGGTCCTCCCTCCCATAAAGAATTTACAGTCTGTTGATAGAGCCTACTCAAGTTTGGACTTCGAGGCGTTATTAAAATACACTAATAAGCAGTGTTTCCAAATATTTTAGTTTCAGTTACAGAAAGCGGAGTATATATTGTAAAGTAGGTTTGTTACTTTTTGTTCCCTTAGTCACTCACCCCTTATTTCAGTTCCTTGAGCTTTTACGAGAAGAGATGCAGCTTATTTTCCCTTTTCAGCATGTGATGTCACATGTGATGTTTTTAAGGTTTTTGGTCTGAATGTTTATAAAGAATTAGCAAAGAACTTTTTGGTAACTTAGCAGAATTCCGTATAAATGATCACTTCAGAGATAAGTTGTAGAGGAAATGTATCTGCTTTGTCATAGAACTGAGCACTGACTTCAGTAAAAGCTGATCAAAATAGCTCTAAGAATGGGGTTGCTATCTGCATTAAAAAACATTGCATTCTCTGGAGTGCAGATCTTCTGTGTGTGATCCCACTTCTTCCGTGTGAAAAATGCTTTCAGTGCTTCACAGCTGTCAAAAATACAGCACTTTAGTCTCTACCTGATGGACAAGGCTTTTTAAGGTAGTTAAAGTCTAGGTAATCAAATCACTTGGATATTTCGTGAAGAGAACCTTGTTAAAGATGCATTTGGCTGAAAACTATCTGTAAAAGCTCACTATAAGTCTAATAATTGCCACACAGGATTGTCCTTGAGGTTCTGGTCCTTTTAAGCATTGAGTAGCATGGCCTGTGTGAATAAATAATCATAAGCATCTCTATTATTATGCTAATATTGTCATCCTACTGCCATTTTCCATAAATTGAAATAAATTCCATACAGTCAAATAAATTGACTGTAACACTTAGACACATAATTTTGGTCCAGAAACATTTTCCTTGGCTACTGTCTGCTAGTTGAATAGCCTCCTATTTGTGAAAAGCTGGAGAGGAGGAATTTGCTGAAAAACCTTATCTTCAAGTAATTTAGTTTGTTAGTTTCCCCTTCAGGGACAGCTGAAATGTACTCCTGTTACTCTTGTGTTCTATGTGAAGCCTTAGTATTTGATTAGAGTAAAACATTCATACTGACTTTGCAAATGTGGATACTAGATAACTTTGCTGGTTGAAGACTACAGATGGTCTGAATAGGCTGATTAGCAGCAAATCCAAGGGAGATTCAGAGCTGGGGTTCTGCTGTTTACTTAAAGTAGCTTCTTTAAAATGAAGTTATAAATGCATCTAGGCATGCAAATGTCAAGAATCAAATGGCTTGTCTCATATGCAGACGCTGATAAAAAATAAGATGAGAAACCTGATTGCTGCCCTATCCTTTCATCTGTTCCATTATTTCCTACCACTAAAACAATAATGCCAAGGGAATATTACCACAGCTTAGTGTTTGTCTCTTGTGTGGGGCTCAAGGATATAAAGTTGTCACTAACACTGCATGCTGCTGTACAGCAAAATAAAAAAAAGCTTTGTAGCCCAAGGATGTTTGTTTAAAAATTGACTTTGTATCTGGAAAGGAAGTGTACATACAATACTATCTTCTTTGGCTATACACAAAGAACAATGTTCACATAAAGTGTGTTGCTCTTTTTTGAAGCAATCTTCCTCTCCATCCTGAGGTGGTGGTGAGGGAGTGAATAATGACCCTTGGGCTGGTGGAGCCATGAGCCATTTATTTATAGTTCGTTTATAGGAGGCTGGCTGGCAAGCTCTATGCTGTGTCTGAGAAATGTAGACCATTAAGAATGCCTTTTTTAGAAATATTTTCAAGGTAAAATTAGTGAAGAAAATGGAAAACATTCTATATACAAACTTACTTTGTCTTACTATGCAAAAAGATGTATTGGGTACAGGAAAGATATTTTTTTTTCAATGACTTTTCTACCTCGAAGAAAGAAGAAAACATTTTGCTACATTTGTTATGAGAAAATGTAAAGTACTAGCAAAGCCTGATTAGAACAGTGTGTGTGGTGGTGAACCTCAAAAGCTTGTATATTTAATTTAGATAAAACTATACCTGTCTCTTAGTCGAAGATGAAGTGTTTTGCCTTCTAGCCTTAAGATTGAAAATGGAAACCCAACTGCCAGATTGTAATTTCCTCTCCACTGAAATGAGAATTGGATCAAAGCTTTTTCATTAAGGATGAATTATCGCTCTTAATTTTCCAGTTTATTCACATGAGCTAATGTTGCAACTCTTGAAACAGTTTGATGCTTAGCAATATATCAGAAACATTACCAATAATTAGATGCCAGAGGCTTTATTTATAAAGATCAGCTGTTAGGGAATTTCTTCAAGATATGCTGCAAAATCCCATTCTTTTAAAGGCATTAAGTGCACATATAGGGAAACTGAAAACTGCATGCAGTTTCCTTGAAGTGAATGCTGACTCTTTCCACAGTTAAAAACTTTTTTCTCTCATTTCAGTACTCATCTGAGAAGCTGAACAAAAGTGGCAGCTTGTTCCCTTTCGAAATCAATGGTAAGTTCTTCAGAAACCTTAGCTGTGTTTTACTGAAGTAATTGGTATAGCAAGCAGCCTTTCTTTTGTAAATAAGGTGAGGGGGATGGAGCATGCTGCTGTAGAGCCTGCTGGTTTAAGCTGGTCTTTGAACAATACTGGGAATAGCTGGTTGTTAGTTTTGTACTTGTGATCTGCTTTGCATAGTAAAAAGCCCTTGTAACACTTCTTTTTTGTTCAATATCTGCTCTGGTGTACAGAAGCACAGTAATGCTGTTTTCCATGTTAAACATCTCTTCAGGTTGCTCAGCTAGTAAAAATCTTTATGCACCTTCTTGCACTCTCTGCCACATAGAATATCCAACATGATGCAAACCATAAGTTGAAGTCCAGTGCCCTCATACAGGTGTTACTTGCTTTTATTCCTACTTCATCCTATTAGAATAAGTTTCACCAAGCAAAAATAAAAATTCTACTTATTGATATGTAAACTTTGTACTGTATTATTAAGGGGTGGGCTTGAAATTTGGAGGATTTTTATTTGCCCAGTGGGATTCCCCATAAAACATGAATCTTGTTTTGTGTGAGGTTTCAAAGGAAAATGGTGTCTTGTCTTAAATAGTGTTAACAACTAGGCAGGTATCCTGGTGGGAGTCTGTTGTAGACCACCCAACCAGGATGAAGAGACAGACAAAATACTATAGAAGCAGCTGGGAGAAGTCACACAATCACTAGCCCTTGCCATCATGGGGGACTTCAACTCCCCAGATGTCTGCTGGAAATACAGTACAGCAGAGAGGAAACAGTCTAGGAGGTCTCCAGAATGTGTGGAGGAGAACTTCTTGACACAGCTGATGAGTGAGCCAGCCAGGGGAGATGCCCTGCTGAACCTGCTGTTTGTGAACGGAGACGGGTTGGTGAGTGGTGTGATACCTGGGGGCTGTCTTGGACATAGCAGTTTGGGGATTTGATTCTTGAAGATGTAAGGAAGGGGATCAGGAGAGCACCTTGAACTTTTGGAGGGCAGACTTTAGCCTATTTAGTTGGCTGGCTGAGAGAGTCCCTTGGGAGGCAGTCCTGAAGGACAAAGGAGTCCAGGAAGGCTGGATGTGCTTTAAGAAGGAAATTCTAAAGGTACAGGAGTAGGCTGTCCCCGTGTGCTGAAAGATGAGCCAGTGTGGAAGAAGATTGGTCTGGCTGAACAAAGTGCTTTGGCTGGAACTGCAGTTAAAAAAGAGGAGAGTTGACCTTTGGAGGAAGGGGGAGGCAACTCAGGAGGACTACAAGGGTGTCGTGAGGTTGCGCAGGGAGAAAATTAGTAGGGCCAGCATCCAACAAGAACTTAATCTGGCTTCTGCCATGAAGCACAATTAAAATTTTTTTTCTATAAATGCATCAACAACAAAAGAAAGGCTGAGGAGAGTCTCTATACTGGATGCAGGGATGAAGTAGGGACAAAGGATGAGGAAAAGGCTGAGGTGCCTAATGCCTTCTTTGCCACAGTGTTTAATAGTAAGACCAGTTCTTGTGGCTACCCTCCCCTCTGAGCTGGAAGAGGGATGGGGAGCAGAACGAAGCCCCCACAATCCAGGGGGAAATGGTTGGTGATCTGCTGCACCACTGAGACATGCACAAGTCTATGAGGCTGGGTAGGACCCACCCAGGGGTACTAAGGGAGCTGGTGGAAGTGCTCACTAAGCCACTTTCCATCACTTAACAGCAGTCCTGGCACACTGGAGGTTGGCAGCTGACACCCATCTACCAAGAGGGCCTAAAGGAGAATCTGGGGAACCACAGGCCCAGAGAGCATGGATTTGTGAAAGACTGGTCCTGCTTGACCAACCTGGTCTCCTTATATAACAAGGTGACCTATGTAGTGGATGAAGGAAAGGCTGTGGATGTTGTCTACCCAGACCTGAGTAAAGCATTTGACACAGTTTCCCCACAGCATGCTGCTGGAGAAACTGGCTGCCCATGGCTAGGATGGGTGCACTGTTCACTGGGCAGAAAACTGGATGGATGACCAGACCCAGAAAGTGGTGGGGAGGGGAGTTACATCCAGCTGGTGTCCAGTCACCAGTGGTGTCCCCCACTGGTGTGGGGCTGGTTCTATCTGGTATCTTTACCAGTGATCTGCATGAGGGGATTGAGGGCACCCTCAGTCAGTTTGCAGATAAATTGGGTGGGAGTGTTGATCTGCTGGAGGGCAGGAAGGTTCTGCAGAGGGATCTGGACACTGGATGAATGAGAAGAGGCAAATGGTCTGATGTTCAACAAGGCCAAGTGCCGGGTTCTTCCCTTGGGTCACAACAATCCCCTGCAGTGATACAGCCTGGGGGATGAGTGGGTGGAAATCTGCCCATCAGGGAAGGACCTGGGGGTGCTGGTCAGCAGTGGCTGAACATGAGCCAGGAGTGTGCTCAGGTGGGCAAGAAGGCCAATGGCATCGTGACCTGTGCCAGAAATAGTGTGGCCAGTGGGACAGGACAGTGATTGTCCCCCTGTGCTGGGCACTGGTGAGACCACACCTCAAAACCCTTGGTCAGTGTTGGGCAACAGAGCTAGGGAAGGTTCTGGAGCAGAAATCTTATGAGGAGCAGCTGAGCGAGCTGGGAAAGCTCAGCCTGGAGAAAAGAAGGCTCAGGGGAGACCTTATTTGTCTCTACAACTCCCTGACAGGAGGTTGTAGCCAGGTGGGGATCATTCTCTTTTCCCAGATAACAAGTTACAGACAGGACAAGAGGAAATTGCTTCAAGTTGCACCAGGGAGGTTTAAATTGTATATTAGGAAAAATTTCTTGGCTGAAAGGGTTGTCAGGCGTCAGAAATGGGCTGCCCAGGGCAGTGGTGGAGTCACCTTCCCTGCAGGTATTTAAATGATGTGTAGATATGACAGCTGGGGACATGGTTTAGTGGCGGACTTGGTGTTAGGTTAATGGTTTGACTGTGATCTCAGAGATCTTTTCCAACCTAAATGAGTAGGTGTTTCTACCACATAAACAATTAAAACACAGGTGCAACTCTTGACTTTTTTAATAACAGTGAACTCAAAACCAGCCTCCCAGCCTGCGAGAAAATTTCCTAAGTATTTTTAAAGATCAGGCCAGTCCAAGCTAGGAAATTGTCCTACAGTAGATGCTAGGAGTTTCAAACACTAACTGGATCCCATTGTGTTGGCTCTTTTACTTGCATTGAATTATGGATGGTCCCTGCCTTGAAGAGCTTACATGCTTAAGGCAAAGCACAGTATGTGGTTGTACCCATCTGAAAGAATAGAGGAGGAAGGACAGAGGAATTCTAATAAAACATGTTTGAATAGGCCAGCTGTCTGCACAGTTAAATGATTTTGAGACAATAGGGTGTTCTTTAAATGAGATCCAAATAAACAGGATAATCCATGACATACTTTGGGCATGGAACATGTACAACTATTTGGGTTTGCAACTTTTAAAGCTACTCAGCAAATCTTTTATCTGTTGACTACTCTAAAACTTAGTTTAGCCAGTCAAACTAAGAATATACTAGTATTTGATGTTTCGGCTGTATCTAGGTTCCTAAATAGGCATATGGGAAAAATTTGCTATTTTAAATATTCTTTCTTTAAAGCCAGGATAAGTGAAACTTACTTGGCTAATTGGTTTAAATTAGCAAATTTTCTAACCAAGCATGAAGCACTGTTAGCTGGCCAACAGTTTTGCTGCTTTTCAATTTGCAAATCCAAAGTCTGCTGTAGTTCTTCTTACACTTCATTGTATAATGTGGAGGAACAGCTGTAAAATGTGCAGAATGTTCTCAAAGAAATGCTTCACAAAAGAGTGAGAGGCTGCACTGGCAGACTGCTTTTAACCCAGCATTGCCACTTCAGATGAGAAGTTGTGTGCTATGTCTGCATTCACAGTAAAACTTGCAGGAGGTTCTTAAGGGATACTCACTTTATGCATTAAATTAAGATTTTTTTGTCTGCTTATATCCAAATTGTAGTAGGGGGAAAAGGCAGCAATCTGCAGTCTGATTTAAGTTTATACTGTTTCCAATTTAAAGCTTTTCACACCACAGAATGCAAACAGCCTTTGCGAGTTTTCTTTAGTAAGGTGTTCTTAATAGAAAAACATAATGACCAAATGAAGGACAGCAGCCTGAAGAGATGACCCTGCTCTTGCATAAAAAAAGAATAAAAATTCTCTGATGGGTTCTCACATTACTTGTTAATCCATTTTAGTTGTACCTGAGGTTGTTCACTGTGATATGTTTTAATTGTGGTATGTGCTATGCACTGGGAAACTGTCCCTTTTGTTCTCTGAGGAACACAGTGCTGTAATCATTCAGTGTACAGGAAGAAGTATTAACAAGCTACATATATATATTGGAATGCCTGAATTGGCTCCTGAAATAATTCAATCTTCGTGTTTTTGGGGTGTTCTAGATTTTTTTGTTAAAAGTAAATGCTTAACTATGGTGTGAAATTCTGATTAAGAGCTGGGTATTTGTAGCTCATCCCTCTAAGCTTGACTTTGATGGTTTTACATTGAACTAAGTTTAAAACAAATTGTTTTCCCCTCTTCATCTTTCACCTGTGTCTTTTTCTGTTTTCAGAAGAGAGTCCTTGGAAAGCTTTAAATGGGGGTTACCCAATCCAGACTGACACCACAAGGAATTCAGCTTACCCCTTTGCAGTGTGCCCGTTCAGCACCAGCATTGCCAGTAATGGTAGTCTGCAGTGGCACCAGGAATCTTCCAATACATCCATGGTGTCAGGATGGATAAGTGAATTAAACCTTAACGAAAACTCGGGTCAGCCCTTGGCACCACCAACAAAGCGCCACTGTAGGTCCCTCTCAGAGCCAGATGAGCTGGCTCGCTGTCGGTCGCCGTGGAAGCCTGGCAATTCCAAGGTTTGGACTCCTGTGTCTAAGAGACGCTGTAACAGTGGTGGCAGCGCGACCTTGCAGCGCTGCAACAGCCATGGAAGTGCAACCTTACAGAGAAGCACAAGCATCAGCCTGCCACAAAACATACTGTCCCTAAATAACGTCTTCACTATCACCAGCTTCAACACATCACCAGTACCCAGACCTTCCTCTGCCAGCAGTGGGTTTGTGGACAGCAGCGAGGGCAGCACGAGCTCGAGTACCCGCTGGAATTCCGGAGGCCCTTGTGACTTTAACCCAAGGCGCCGCCTCTCCCTCTCCCAGGAGCACATCACCGAGACAGGAAATCTCTTGCCTTCAGCCAACAGCACTCCCACCTCCACACCCGAGCTCAGCCGGCGTCAGGGCCTGCTGAGATGCCGCTCTCAGCCTTGCGTTCTGAACGAAAAGAAAAGCCGGCTGAAGCGCAGACGGGAGGAGGATGTACGATGGAACAGGCCATCGTTAGACTTTTTTAAAATGACACGGGTGAGATTTTACTTTCCTCAAGTGTGGGAAGGGAACTCTTGCAGGAAGGCTGTTTCTAGATAAACTGCACTAATTTGTAGTTGTTGCAGGGTTGCATGTGTCCTTGTACTCACGAATACCACCTTCAGCAGGGTAGCAGAATGCTTGTACTTGCCAGCACCATACCCTCCCTGTAGTAACTTGCATTTTGCTTGCAAAACCCAGTTCTTGAAGTCCAGTCTGCTTGATCCAGAGTGCAAAGAGCTCTGAAAAGATGCTTGAAGCAGAGGCCAGAGGAAAATGGCTTGATTTTCGAAAATCAAAGAAGCCATGGGGAAGGGAGTAAACATGGTAGCAAAAATCTTATATCACTGTGTTCCCAGATGCAGTGATTTCCAAGTAATCTTAGTTCAAATGTTTGATTAAGCCTCCCCTTGCAGTTTCAGTAATTCTATAAAGCTTAATAAGAGCAAGCGAGCCCCTATATAAATGGATTAACTAAAGAAGCTGCTGTTGGAAATAGAGGCAAGTGTCCTAATATGGCAAATGCTGGTGTTCCACCTCAATGGGTTACACCCAGTTATTCAGAATTCTACTTTCCTCCTCATGAGAGTAAAGGTGCTAATACAAAAACTACTAAACTTAGTTCATGCCTATAACTTTGTGTGTAGTACTAATGCATGTGCGCAGCTTGTTTTTTGGAGCCTCTGTGTCCACAGAGTTGAGTCCTACAGTTTAACATGTAAAATTGAATCTTATGGTCAGAGAACACTTATGCTTGTGAATATAATCCTCGTGCCTTCAGTAGATAACCAGACTTGGAAGGTTTGTGTAAGCAGATCTGTTCAGAATACTGGGGAGGAGGCAGTTTATAGGAGTAGCAATAAAAATGTAAGGAAAGGACATTATTGTGCACCAGTGTCCCTGCACTGTGCAAAAGAAAAGCTGACTAGAATGGGTAAAATGTCCAGTTTGTGGTATTAGTCACTTCCACAGAAATTTGTGGGAAAAATACCAGTGAGATACTGGAACTGAACAGTCTGTTAACTAATTTATAGGCACTTAGCTAAATGTCTGTATGATGGCATCTGTCCATCTCTTGTACTTTTGTGAGACAACTTCCTTATAGCTTAAAGAATTTTTTTCTTTAAATACTACTTTGATGAAGTTCTGGGGTAGGTAGTGGGTTGGCAAGCCATTCAGAATAATCTGTTTGCTTATTGACAAGGCTGGTAACCAGTTTTGTTCTAGGTGCGAGTAGACAGTGTTCAGAGTTTTGTTTAAGATGCAAGTTTACTACATAGCTAATCAGATCTTACCTGTTTCTCTCTGTTAATCACTGCTGGGATTAATTTGCTAATCTAGACCAGAAGTATTATCGGATTTGCCTTTCAACTGCCTGTGTGGTCTGATGCAGGTTTCCCTATGTAAAATTCAGAACCTGCTCTTTTTTTTTTTTTCCAGCTAGACTTGATGCTTGCATTCCTCATGCTCTGGAGGCGTTTGCAGTGTTTCAGACGGGCAGAATAGTTTCAATTGCTCAGATTTTATGCCCTCTAAATAATCCATATAGCATGGATATATATGGAGAAAATGTGGTAACAGCCCATGTCTATAGGAAGTTTTTTTACTTGTTTGAATTTGCTGCAGAATTGTACCATGATACTAACATTTAGCCAGTCTTGACTACTTTTTCATGTAAGACCTATTTTGAAATTTTCTTGATGAGTAGTTTATGCAACAAAGTTCATGCTACAGTGGCCTGATGGGTGTTTTTTTTTCCAACTGTTTCAGTAGAATCTTCCTATTAAGTTACTACTGTGTATTTAGTCAAAGGCACAAAGTATAGTTTGGAAATAAATCCATTTCCAAACATGCTGAACTTTAATGAAAACATCTGTTTAAAGACTAGGCAAGTACTGCAAACATTTGAAGTAAAATTTGTATTAAGTTTGCAAGAAATATTGGGGTTTTTTTTAGAATGACAGCTTGCTTACTCATGACATTTGTTAGAAGTCTTCATATCTTACCTTCTCCCCATGCTCCAAATCCTGGCAGATGTATATGTTTTGAAACTTCTCTTGTGGTCTTCAACAAAATTACTTCTATGCAAAATATTATGAACTAATACTACAGAAGGCTTGTTTTGAAGTGTCATACAAGAAGGGGATTTGTCCTATATCTGCATATAGCTCAGTGAAGATCAGGACTACGATTAGGGGAAGTTCAGTAAGACCTTTCTTTCATGTATCTTGATGGCTCCCTATTGTTTCCAAAAATACTTTTTCTGTGATTTCAAATTCACTTCTAAGTCAGTTTATGAAAGATCTCTGTTGAAAACAAGCACTTTTAAAGGATTTTTGTTCTAAGCTTTACTGCAAACATTTTGATGTTCTCAAATCTTCCTAAAAAGCTCAAGTTACCAAGTAGTTGCTCAAAACCAGGTCAGCAGTTAGATAATATTGCTTGTGGAGAACTTAACACGGGTCAGTTATGGCAGATGATAGATCTGAAGGCGCTGGGAAGGGAGAATTCCTGCTTTATGTTGCGGTGGGTGTATTGGAGCCACAGCTGTGTGCAGAGGAAAGTTTTGGTGCTGCAGACATTTCTGCCAGCGCTCTGGAGTCCTGAGAGGACCTTGCTCAAGGCTTTTCAACAAGGAATTCTCTCAAATCAATATTTATCAGAACTAAATGATTTATTTACTTTAACCTGAAGCAAGGGCTGTTTTATCTGAATGAAGATCTTGAATAGCTGTGGTTGGGTGAAGCTTTAGAGGCAGAAGGGGATGAAAGGTGTTTGTTATGTTTTATTTTCTCGGGGTTTTTTTTGTTTTGGTGTTGGTTATTGTTTGTTTTGGGTTTTTTTGCATTACTGAACTGGTTTTTTTGCTAGTTGAGTTCTGAAAACATACTTGGTGATTGCTGCTTCAGTAGCTACTAATCTGCTAAATACTAGTGCTAGAAAATCAAAAGTTTAATTCTGAAAGCAAGGTATCCATTGTCATTACCTTGTAAGGTTAGAATTCATAAGTGGGAATTCAGATTATTAGTCTATCCCTACCTTAATTTCTGTACTTGTTCATGGCTTGCTCCTTCCTCTTTAATATTCAAATTTGTGCCTTTATTTAAAAGAAGGAAAGAAACCAGGCAGCTCTTAACACCATAAACTGTTTATTTCTATGTCCTTTCATTTTTATTTTATTCTTCCACAGACCTTCATACTTCACTGCACTCCCTCTCTGTTTTAGGTTTTCATGCTCTCTTGGGAAGGAATATGCCATATCTTCAGTTTTCATGGAAAATGCGACATTAATATCCAGAGTGAGTGATTCATGTAGGTAGAAATAGAATGAAATGATCAGGCAGAGTGCTGTACACCACTGCTTAGATCTCACATAGTGCTAAATTCTGGAAGGATCTTTTTCTGGACTAGAAACTGAAAATATAAACTTGTGAAACATCAGACCTTCTAGAACATGAAGACAGCTATAAAAACAAGTGGAAAAGACTGTAGGAAAAGGTAACAAAATGATAGCTGTTTTCAGCTCCTAAGTGCACAAAATTACTTTCTCTAATCAGTTATGTGAGCAAGAGTTGTATGAGTTGTAGAACACGAGAATGCATTATCTGTGCCTACTGAGTATTTGTTCATGATCACCTAAGTAAGGAGGGATCCCATCACCCTGGAATTTGAAGATGACTGTGTGGCAAGGAGCCTCTCTGGGCCTGTGCTCTCCTGATAATACGCTCCATCTCAGAGGCTCCCACAGAATGGGCAAAGGTGGTGTTTAGACTGGTAACTGCACTAGAAGGACAGAAATGTTTCTTTACTGAAGCGGAAACTGCTGAGTTTTTTCCAATGTTCTGCTTCAGGAATTACGTCAGTTGATCCTGAGGTGCAACAAGTAAAGAACAGCCAAGAGGTTGCACGTGTCTTTCAGTGTGTAAGCAAGTTTTACTGTGGCAGTGAGACTTAATTCTGTTTCAGGTCAAACAACACAATGTAGTTTGAAGTCTTTCTGGTGTTTAACATTCTTGTGCTACTCCTCCCCCAGTGTGGTGGCGTGAGGTTCCAAAAAGTAATAATCCTGGTGTCATACTTAACATGTTATTGTAGTTTGGTATTTTTATCTGAAGTGGTCTTTGGTCTGTTTAAATAGTTAATACAAAATACCTGGCTTTATCCACATAAGTAATAGTTTCAGTTACTCAGTGCTATGGCATCTCATGCATTACTAGACTAGATAAGACAATGTGATGATAAGTTTTAGAGGTTTCTAAACAGTGAAGGAACTCAGGGACTGAAGTTGTGATTTCCTAGCATAGGGGGCTTCTCTTCTTAGAAATGGTGTTAAGCCACCTGGATTTTATCCCAGTGGATTTTCTTGGTAATGGGAGAGATCCTGAGTGCCACACCAGGTCAGGCCAGAGCTGTAGCTGGCACCCTGCCCAACCAGAACAGCTGCTTTGAGGGATGCGGGAACAATCAATGTGCAACCTGATGCTTCCTCCAGCATGGTCTGGTTCCTGCCACTGTGCATCTTGAGGGCTTCACAGTGTGCATCAGTGGTTCAAACTCTGGCAAATACTGATTTTCTGTTGGTAGTTTGCTTTTTTAACTCTACATCTTGCACCTTTTCAGTGTTGCACAATAGTTTAATTTTTGTAAACAGGTCATCACCGCCCATAAGTGCCTGAATGCTTGATTTATTGTCTTTCATGAAGTTTAAGGTCTTGAATAGGCAAAATACTTGCATTAAAATTGTCTCTGCTTTATGATTATTGACTACATGCTGTAGGTCACAGTGATGTAGTGGCTCTGTCTATTAAGGAGGGTTTATTACAGGAGCAAGTGTGAACACATGAGTCAGAGATGTCAGCTTTGACCAAAACAGCAAAATTTGTGTCACTGATGTGTGAGAATGAACAGAGGGGCTAGCTGATAGTAATTTCCACAGCCATTTAAAAATGTGCATGAATTAGGATTGAATGTTGGGGATGGATATATTTCCCTGGAGGATTTGATGAGGAGGCAATACTTAATAAAGGGCAGAGCACACCAGCAGTGCTGCAACTGAACTTGGGTCAGATCACTGCTGCTTTTCCTGCAGAGACTTTGGTATAGTTCCCAATCTTTCTTCTGCTATCTCCACATCTGTTTACTTTAGGCTTTTGTGGACCAGTTTGCAGAAGCCAGTGTGAATAGATAAAAGGGTGAGCTGTAATACTAATTATTTTAGATACCTATCTAAACCAGGGTAACAATGTATGGTTGCAATCTGAGAACTACCAGACATTGATTTTGGTTTTTTTGCCCCTTGAGGTTACTATAATGGTCAGTTTG
This sequence comes from Campylorhamphus procurvoides, assembly GCA_013396655.1. Lineage (NCBI taxonomy): Eukaryota > Metazoa > Chordata > Aves > Passeriformes > Dendrocolaptidae > Campylorhamphus > Campylorhamphus procurvoides. Next base: position 1,112,065 of record WBMV01000267.1, on the reverse strand, counting down.
TGGACAGGTTTATGAATTAGCCATACTGTGAACTCACTAAATTTAATCAAAATAAACTCTGAAGCATTCTCCTTGAGTCCTAGAATTCTTGTTGTCCAGAAGATTTTAAGTTATGCCCTGTGAGGCATAGACACAGTAATTTTGTTCCTTTTGGTTATGCTACAACAAAGTGGGTTAATGTTCCTAAGCTGCACAGTCAGTGTTACTGCTGTAAATAGAACCCACAAATGGACATGGAGAAGACAGTTTTCCTATGTGTGAGTAGTGTAGTGAAGTAGCTGCTCTCTTGTCAGTCTTTCTCCCAGGCTGCTGTTTTAGCATGTGCAAGATACAGAAATAACAGTGCCTTACAAAGTGAGCAGGGTGTCCTGTAAGTCAGGCCTGCACTGGCTAAAGTGGGTTAAGCACTGGCTCATGAAGTTCATTCAGATTGTGTACTGTAAATAGTCAGCATGTTGCTTTAAATAGTTTGAGATGCTTATGTAAAGCTTGTAACCTCCTGTCAAAATGGGAACAAACAGGTTATTTGGGGTAGATGTAATTTCTGCTTGTGGATACAGTGGAGTCAGCAAAGGCTGTTCTCTGCCCTACACGCCAGTGCAGTGTGATTTGGGGAAGATACTTAATACGATTGCACGGCTTAATCACTTAAGCTCTTGTGGTACACTTGCAAGATGTACTACAGCATCTCTTGGTCAGAATGAAGGTCTGATTTTTTGTTTTTCTACCTGTGGATGACACACTGCAATTCAGCAGCGCAGTGATGGTGCACTGCTTCTCAGATGAAATAGATGGTAGATGTCCTTGCAGTGTGGGGGTATCTTCTGCTGCAGGGCACCCTTGATGCCCTTGGCTTTTGGAATATGGTTTGTAGAAAATACAATACAGATGAGTAATGTGTAGGGAAGGATTGGCCTGGGTTTGATTGGCATCAATAAAATGGTAGCAAATATAAATGTGCAACACTGGTAGTTTTCTCTTTGTATAAGATTAAAGACCAAAAATAACTATGAATGAAGCAATTGAGCAAGGGACAGAATTTTAGTTCTTGTTTGAAAATTTAATACCTATTCTCAGGGGAGCCTTTAACTTCACATTTGAAAAATAGAACTAATCTGGCCTATCATTGCTTTGAAAATAGTTCTGGGAGGTTTTTGCTTTTTTTTGGTTTGTTTGGTTTTGGGGTTTTTTTTATTCCTGTGGTAGCAATTTTTGTAAGTGATCACAAACCAAGAAAGCAAAAGGTAACATAATTTGTATTTTAAATATCAAATCGTATCAAAATTGTCCAGCTAAGTAAATGAGTGGTTTAAATCCACTTTGTGTAATTCTAGGCATAAACATAATTTATAGCTGAAAAGAAATTGTCAGCGATGGACCTCAAGGAAAATGTTTCTACTGTTTTCCTGTGCAAATGTACCTGTACATGTAAGAGGGTAAAGACTTATATATTTCCAAAGTATGTTTTTTCTTTAAGGGTAACCCTGGGTCCAGGAGGGCAGATGTCTGAATGGAAACGAATACAGTAAGATGCTCATAGGTTTTCTAAGCTTCAGCAGAGTCAAAGCAAATTATTCCTGTGCCTGCAGGATTTTGAACAATGAAGTACAAGTCAGCTGCGATCTGCTAGAGGTTGGTCGAGCTATTTAATTTGTTCATTGGAAATCAGTTAAAAAGCCAGATTGTTGCTAAGATCAGGAAGAAATTCTCTTTGGAGAGGAACAGGTATGTGGAAGGTTGGAGCAGTTTCTTGAGATGTCTCCTTCTGTGGCATTTATGAAAGGACAGACTTCTTGAGCCAACCTCAGTGATGGCCAGCGACAGTCCCAGCACCACTGTCATTGTGAAACAGCCAGATATTACCGAGCTCTGCACCTGTGTCTGGATAACAGATGTCTAGTAAATTTCCAAGTATTTTGACTTGAACTGTATGTTGGATCTGCTTCTCTGAAGTTGAACAATATGCATCTGCTATGTAGGTGATTAAACATCCCATATCCTCAAATTAAATACAAAGCAATGTACAGCAGTTTGAGTGAAAGTTTGTGCTATGACTCTGTAAAGGCCAATTGTGGAAATCATGGGTGAGATATCTTAAATCATCCTGTCTCATTCTCTGTTGATGCATGATTACTTCCCACAATATATGTTTCTCTGGTATTTGGTCCACTGTAGCCTTTTAAATGCCTTCAGGGATGTGGTTTCCTTAGCAGATAAAGAGCCTTTTGTGGAGAGCAAAGGTAGTTTTGCTTAAGCTGTAAAACTCATTCAGACTCACTTAAGATAGTGGCATGTGTTTTTGGATCTCTTTCCTACTGCCATGATAATATTTCATGGAAATAGAGCTGTAAGCTTGCTGGTCCTCTAGTTAATGAAAACATACGAACTCTCTTAGTCTCTGTTTGAAAGCAATTTCTGCAGGAGCAGAAGGAGGGGTAACAGGTATTAAGTATGGTGTCTAGAGCCTAGGAACCTGTATCCAGTTATACCTTTCTATTTTTTTGGTTTGTTATTAATGATGATAACTATTAAAATGTGCTTTTTTGCCTGGAATATTGTTTTTCATGAGTTAGAAGAATTATGAGTGAGCACGAGGTTTTTGCTCTAAGAAGTAATAGTCAAGGACTTTTACTTCTTGCAGAGCTTTGAGGACTTAAGTAGGACCAGCTGAAGTGTTCAGCTAGATCTCCATTTCCAGTCAAACATTTAGACTATTCTTTTTGCTAATAGTTAGGTCTCTGAATAATTTAAACCCTTTCAAAGTACTGCGGTAGAATAGGTTAATGAAATGAATATGTTGTAGAAAGCAATAAACTTTTTCAGTCATCTTAAGCTTTATTTGCTCTTGTTTGTGAAGTGTTATACAGCTGCTACTTACGATGTTGAAGTTCTTATGTTAAAAATAATCAACTGCTGTTTTCAAAACTTGCAAAAAAACTAAAGAAAAAATTCCTTAACATGTATTGCACCAGAACAAAAAGCCTGTAAGTAGACTTAAATTCCAAACATATTTTAAAAGCCCGAAACAAACCCAATCAAAATAAACAAACAAACCACCCCAAACCAGCCCAACTTTATTTTATGCTGTTATAAATCAGTATAGCATTCTTTTGAACTTCTTAATAATGTACAGCATCTAGTGCTCATCTCTTGCTGTGCCCATTGTTTGAGCAGGAACTTGCTTACATAGCAGTAGTGTTTTCAGGGAGGTGTGAAACTATTTTTAGAGTACGCATTTGTGGCGTAAGTAGTTGACTTAAGCTTAAAGACAGCTTTTTAACCTTGTCAGGAATCTGTATTTTCCACTGGGTGTTATGTTACTATCTGACAATGAGTTTTGAGTTGGATTTTGTCATTTCAGGCATAGCTGTATGGCTCTTTCATCCTTCTAAACCTAAATAGATGAACTGCACATCTGTTGTGTGAAAGTAATGTAGGAGGCCTCTAAATTTTTCTGTTTCAAGAGTGACTTTGTTAACATCAGTTAAAAGGCTTATCTATAATTATATAGTTCCTATTAACACTGTAGTGTTGCAAAACTGATGTTCATTTTCCATCTCTCCCGAGATGTTTTTTTTAATTTGAAGTGCTTGAAAATCTTTATTTTTAAAAGTGGGTATTATGCTTAATACCTAGCAAAGCAATGTAGCAATATGTTTTAGCTTTTTAACATAAGTTCAGACACTGTACCAGGTGAAATCAGAAATACTCCTGTACAAAGAGCTGTGTCTTTTACTCAAATGTGTGTAGCAGCATTGCCTGAGGACAGCCTTTGTGCCATGACTGACTTGAAAAGGCCTTTGGGAGAGCAAACATTAGGAGCTTTTAATGCTGACAGGGAGATGCAGAGACTTTAAGTGTGGGTTCATTAGTGTACTGTGATGATTTTTTGTGGAAGTGAAAACAGTTTAGGTTCCTAAAATGAAGAAATATTAGAGTATACCATTCTTTCAGAGGGCAGCAAATACTGTATAAACCTTCCAATATCTGCCTGTAAGAAATGCAGGACAGGGTATAACTGAATTTGACAATGAATCTCACTGGGCTCAAGATCCCAGGCCATGTTTCGGTGTGTAGCTACTTGTCTGAGCTTTCCATATAAAACTTGTGGGCTTTATCCAAGTGTGTGTAAGGAACATGTAACTCAGCTCAACATAGGGGAAAAATGCTGAGGGTTTGTCAGAGACACTGCCCTGTGGAATTAACTTTGCTTTTGAACAGTCTGTGTGAACCTTTATGGTTGCAATACGTGGAGTAGATTGTGTAAGCTGTGAAGGCTTCCTGGCAGAGCAGTGTTGGCTGAGGAGTGCAGTTATTGCAAAAGGGATGTATAGGAGACTGGGTAGATGAGTTTGGGTCCTCTTTGCTTGATGGTAGATGTTGAGTCCCAACAAACTAAACTGGGAAGGGTGCCTGGATTTCAAGGCTTTTGGTATTTCTTATTTTCCTTTTAAAAAAAGTGGGTTGTTTTTGTCAAGTAGAAGCATCTCCGATAGTAACTTGTTGAACTTTACATACAGTTCAGGTTGAATACAGCTGGAGAAAAGGGCATCCTTAATTAAATACAAAATGGGATGTTGAAACTACTTGTCAACTTCCTCCCAGTACTTTTTGAATCTGGGATGTGCTTGAGATTGAGACTCCCCCCTGTCCCACTCGATAAAATGCTTATTGGGAACTTGAATTAATTTTTTCCAGGAAGCTCTGTAGGTGGAAAAAAGCCAGAAAAACACCACTCTGTTAAAATTCTTGTTCTGAATTCCAGATCTTCCTTCATCACTTGCTTTAGTTTTCTTGTGTTTTATTTTGTTACATAGATGTGCTAACTATGTAAAACATCATTCTTTTCACATCCACTCTTTTGTAATTTTAAGTTTAGGTTCTTCAAATACTTGAATTCTTACATCTTTTTACTTAAGGATGTCCTTAAGCAAATGGCAATATGCAAGGCATTGGTGGTAATGCATTATCTTCTCTGAAGCTGTGCTTTCCTGTGGTCATCCTGCAGCATGTTAGTGTTGTACATATAGTCTGCTTTGAAACTATGGAGGGCTTGGTTATGGAAACCACTTCACTATTTGTTTTTCTCTTCCTCGCTCCCCTCCCTTTGCTACCCCTGTGGTTTGAGTTTTGTATGAAGGAGGACTCAGAGGAAGAGAAGCTGAATTCCTTTTCCTTGTTTTCATCTTTCAAATACAATGGTGATTACAATGTCTGTGTAAAACAGGCATTATATTTTGGTAATGATGTTTTGTCTCAGTGAGTCGTCTGACTGCCAGGCTTCAGAATATGACAGTCCTTAAGAACTTTCCATGTGAGGAAGCAAAAACAGACTTGTGGGATGGCTAATGAATCATGGATAATTAGTGTCCTGCTCCTGCTAAGTTTTAGCGTCTGACAGGTATTTTTCCTTTTAGTGGAGTGGCTTAGAGGAACATTTTCTACCCAGTTTATAATTTTACCTAATACATGAAACCTTTTAATGCCAGCTTTTTATATCATGGTACAAAAGCAGCATTAATTGCTCTCACAGGGTTACCAGTTGGGCTTTTTTTGTTCCCTTTTTGGGAGTATGTTTAATACAGCAGAGACTAAATTTTATTAAAAAATAATTATTGTTATAGTTGGGGAGACAAGTGATACGTTTTGCCTGTATTGGTGTGCATTTAGCACTATTGATTTAGAGGAGCAGAAGAAGAGTCCGTGATATATCAAAGGTCATGTAACTTTAGCTTAGTTCAAAGTACTACTAGAAGTTTCCAGTATTTGGCTTGTTTTGAAAGTAGCCTGGGGTGCTTAATTATCAGAACTCAGTTTCTATTCAATGGGAGGGTCCTGCCCATGGCATTTGGTGTCTCTGCTGAACATGAGTGGTCTTCCAAATATGTGCTATTTCAGTGCATCTGATGGTGTTCATGTGTAACTCTGTGGATGGCATAGAACTAGAGAAATATTTCCTTCTGTTGCTGATGATTTTTTGACACCAGAGCTGTTAATATTTGTAACTTTTCCAGGGAACAGCCATTTTGAGAAAGGAAGGTCTTTGAGAATAGATGTCTTAGTGCAGGAATGCTTTTCCTAAGAGTTCCAGTGCACATCTGAGGCTAGTGTGTTCTCAGGCTTAAGGGAGTAGATATTCAAATTGATGACATCCTTTGAGAAGGAAGGCCAGGTCCTGTCCCAAGACCTTCAGCCTTTACCAGGCTTGAATTTGAACTTGATTTTAATTTTTCCAATACTGTTTAAATAAACAGGCCCAATTAACTGAGACTTGTCTTACCCTGGTGTCATTGTAAATACCCGTCAGTGAATCTGCAGTTTGCTGAGTTGCTGGAGATAACGCAAGTTCTAAAGTTGGTGCTTTTACTTCTTCCTGCCATGAACAAGGTGAATTACCTAGGTAGCTTAAAAAAAAAGGGGGAGTGGGTTGGAAATTGCTTCCATTTAGGGCTCCATTTCAGATTCATCTGAGCTTGGGTAATCTAGATATTGTGCAATTCCTCCCTTCTCATTATAGTGAAAAAGGTCCTTTATTTATCACTCTGCTAATTAATAGAGCCTTTAATTTGTTAGAAATAGCTTTTCTTAGGCTGAGCAGTAGTAGAGCGGAACATTTTTTCTAGTCTTGCTCCTTAAATGATCTTTCTGTTAAGAACAGATTGAAGTTTTCTGTGCTGAAACATAACTGACAACTGTGTTCGAAACCAGAGCTGTACAGGTCATAAAGTTTGTTAAGAAGTGGCCTTGTGGGTTTTTTTTTTCTAACCACAGCAGAGCCTTTTCTTGACCTAGTTATTTTTCAAAGACAGATGACTGTTTTTCTTACCTTGAATTTTGTTGCCTGAAGGGGTTATTCTGATGGTTTGACAAAGGCTTTGGAGAACCTCTAGTCTCTGCCTCTGCTACTGTTGAATTTGAATGCTATTCTGCCCAGCTGTGCTCATAAAAAATAGAAAAAAATAGATACTTGAGCTTGAAAAGCTCCAGTAACAGGCCTTGAGAAAGGAAACCTTTCTGTTGGTACATAAGGCTTTTTCTTTTCATATGAATCTTACATGGTACAATCCTAAAGTATAGAACTGTTCTACTGGGAGTGAACATTTTTGTCAAATGGCAGTCAAACCTCCTTACAAAATACATGTCTGTATGTATTAGGAATTGGCAAGCTGGTATGATGTCTGCTGACTAATTCTACATGGTCTAAAAACTTTTTTCCTCCTAAGTGTTGCCAGCTTCTTTCCCCATTTTACTGGGTCTGCCTGTGCTTATGTTTTATAAGGATGTTATGGACTATTTGCTACTATAAGCTCTTTCTTTTGAAGGGAAGACAACAGAACTGAATAGTGGAAGCTGAATGGCTCAGTTGTATCCATAATGTGTTGGCCTTAGAGTATCCAACATCTCTGTTGTCATGTGAACAACCTCAGCATCTCCCTGTCCGCTCTTTGCTCCCAGACACCACTGCTGTACCACAAGGACCATCCTACTGCTGTCCAGACTGGCTCAAATGGGATCTTCTTTACTCAACTGTGATCAGCACTTACTGAAACAGCACTTGTTACAGCTTGTGCTCGTGTCTTTCTAGTGAATCTGTTTCTGCAGTCATTGGCTGTGGTTCTGAAACTTTTGCTGTATTGTAGTACACTTAGCATTGTTCTGGCTTTTTCTGTCTTAGTACATACTCTGAAAAATATGAAGACTTCTGGGGAGCCATGAGACAAGTCTCACAAGTAGGTTGTATGGCACAAGTAGATGATGATGGCAAAAGGGTAAAAACTGCCCAAAAGCTCTGTGCCCAAGCAGAATTTGGGGACATCTTTGGGGGTTTTTCCCCCTTTTTTTTTTCTCTTTACCACTGTCAGCGGTCTGATAGTCTGGAACTTAGTGCCTTAAAGCTATGGGTTAAAAAAAGCATGCTATTGTACTTCAGGAGGGGATGCCAGCATTGGAGGGGGAAGAAGGGAACGTCCTCTGCAACCTTTTTAGTGTATGCTCTAGGTCTATGAATAGCTCTCAATGCCTGTCTCTTCCAATTATTATTTCCCTGAGCAGCACTATTTGTAAAGGTGATGTTCTTGAGATGGCCTTTTGTTTCAAATGTCTTTTTAAGTATAAATGCCATCTTTTTCTTCAGGTATGAGTGTATTGATACATGCTGGATCTTCTACTTTTGGAAATTCTCATGCACCTGTGAAGTAACTTCAGCTCAGATTCTTGTTCTCCTCAGTTGTGATGAAACCAACTGCCAGTCATACAAATCAAAAATCAGTATACTGCTGCATTCACTGCAACTAATACTGGCAGTGTGAGGTGTTTCTTTGTCCTACAGTAACTTGTGGGAGTAGCAGGAACTGTGACCTAAATAGGAAAGAGATTCAGACTAGTGCTACAACACACTGTCTGCAGAGTGTAACAAGTGACAGGTTTGGGACACTTTGAATTTCTTCTCTGTTTATCTAAAAAAAAATGAAACCAAAACAAAACAACCTTTTTTTGCTTTGATATCTCACTGGAGATGTTGCAAGCTTGGCTGCTTTAAATGCTGTCATGCTGGGGTGTTTTTTTTTGGTTTTGTTGTGGTAAAGTCATTCCCTTGTTATGAAATAGACTTAATATGCCTTCCATGGGCGATCATTTGATTTATATTCGTTTAGAGTGAGGGTCAAATCCAGTTTTGTAGTGACAGTGAGGTTTGAAATGCATATTAGTAGTTTTTACCTTTCGGTTACAGGAGAAATAACTTGATTGTTGAAGTTCATGCTTGGAACTGTAAACCAAAGGATTACAGAGAAGGAAATGAAGAGGAGGGGCAGGATGTTGAAATGCATTTTCAGTGAACAGTTGTATTTGTAATAACCTCTAATCTGTAAGAACAAACCTCACTGGAACTGTTAGTGAACTGAGAGTGCTGCTGTTAACTCCCTCTGCATTAAAGCTCCTTGCCTTTCTACTGTTGATTCCAGATCAGTCAATCAGTCATATTTCAGTTTTTTAATGTGACTCATACCTACTTTTGGTTTGTTTCCCCCCCCC
>WBMV01000267.1:977209-1103025 GCA_013396655.1 Campylorhamphus procurvoides | reverse complement strand
TCCCCCCCCCCCAAAAGACTCCATGTGCACAGAGTAAGACTGCTTTCACCCTTCACTGACCAGTTTGTGGTCAAAATATTTTTTGTGTAATCTATTTAAATATGCTCTGAGATTTACGATAAGTTTTTTCTTGTGTAACGCTCCCCACCCTACTAGTTTCTATTCCTCAACCTTCTTGATCAGATTTAAATACTGTAGAAACATCAATTTCCAAGAAGTAATAGCTGTCAGATGTATAGCCAACCTGAAGTCTCTTGTTAAGAGTTTACACAGGTTCCCAGGCTTCAACACACTGCAAAAGGCAAGTGAATTAAACAGAAGTTAATGTTTTGGTTTTCTTTTAAGATTAGCACGTGAGCACCAGTTAATAGAGGTTTTAATTGGAACTGAATTTTATTGTTCATTTCCAAAATGGGTGGTTTATGTAAGAAAACTGCCATGAAGAACAAAGTTGTGAGTTTTTTCTTAAACTTATTCATGGCTGATCATATCACTTGCCCTAACTTGTGTGTGCTCCCTGGAGCTGGTTCTTCAGCTCTTCCTTCCGCTTGATCCCTCTACAGTGTGCATGTTTGGAGAAAGTTATTGCTGATTGTCCCTCTCCCCATACTAAGTAAACCAGGCTCTGCTGAAGCAGCCTATGAACCTTTCCTCCCTCCAACTTGTTTCTTAATACACTACATTTTTTTCCTTCTGTTTGATTTTATTCTCTCTCCTTTTACAGTTGTATTGTGTTGGTGACTACAGTCACTTGTTTTTCTTGTCCTGCTCTGACCCTTCCAACTGATGAATTCCTCGTGATGCAGTTTGATAGTGTGACCTTGTGCTTTTCTATAAATGTGCCCATGATATCATTTCAATCAAGTTCATGAATATTCCAGCCTCCACTTATGTGGCTGAAGTCACTCAGCTTTAACTAGTGAAGTGTGTTAATATGTACTCTTTTGGGCATGTTTTTCCCCCCTTTTAACCAGTTGTCAGATTAAGCGCCTATAGATGGCCAGCTCCATCTTTGTGCAGTTGTTTTGTATTGATTAGGTCTCTCTTCTGTAGCGGGGGTCTCAGTATTGCTGCACTGTGTGGCAGAACTCAGAAAATGGTTTAGCTGGAAGTAGATAGCATCAGAGCTGGGAGTACGTTTGTGTGCCACACTTGAGGTAAACATGCCAGTGCTGTTCAGTACATGAAACTAGAAGAGATACAGTTCTCAGAAAATGTCTGATCATGATGGCCACTGAATGGATGTTCAGGAGAGTATTTAGCAAAATTGTTCTCTTCTGGACTTTTTTTCTATGTACCTTACTGGAGTAAGCAATTGAGGTTCAATGCTTAGGGTATTTTTTTAAGCAGTCCATTGCTATTAGGGCTTTTAATGTATCTTATATAATGACTTTTTATGCCAAGGCACTGTGTCATAGTGTAGTTTGGAATAACTAACCCTTTTCCTTCTGGGATAAGGTGTAACTTCCAAGACTAGTTGTGTCATGCTCTGTTATGGGCCCCTTTGGACTGAAGTCTGGTTGCTCAGCTGCCTTGCCTATATTAGTTATGGAAAAGTGTTTTAACCTGCTTTATGTCAATAAGGGTAAGTAGAGTGTGTTAGGAGTTGCAATTAATCGCTGTGCTGAGTGGGATATGTGATCTCTTCAGCTCTAAGGGAATGAAGATATGCCAGGGCTGAGGTTTTTCTCTGGAACCATATTCTGGTTTAGGTCTGTTTCTTTGGACAGTAGAAATGGGCATGTGAAAGAAAACCAGTTTGGAGGCTCTTTAAAGGTTTCTCAAGTCTCCACCCAAGAAACTTCCTCTGAGATCAGTACACACAGAAAGAAGATAAGGAGGTACCAGGTTTAAGCTGAATTAATGCAGAAAACTCATCTTTGGTGGGGTTTTTGGTGTTCAGAAAGACTTCTTGAATTCAGTGTGGTATATGAACATGCTAGAGAAAATAACTTGCTTCAAACTTGTATCTGTAACACTAATATAATGACTGCTGGGGATTTTGGGTAAAAGAAGAAATTGGCTTACAACAAATGCAGCTGCAATCCTGACATGAAATGATCTTTTGTTGTGAAAATTACAAGGGTGAAGACTTGTGTGTATGTGTAGAGGGGAATTTCCATTTTGAAATGTGAATGGGTTTAAGTTTGCAAAAAGCAAGAGGAATGTTCTCTATTGTAGAAGAATTATCTGGGAGCAGACAGTGTCAAGAAGCCTCTAAAATCTGGGGACTTCTTTGGTATTGTGGAAGGGAGAGAGCGGAAGGAAGGACACTCAGTGATGGTGGGCAGTCCATTGGTGTGGGTTTTGAGTGTTTCTGGAATCCGTGTGGGAATTTACCAGGATTGAAATAGTCAGATGAATGTAGTCTTTACTGTGCATTTTGAAGCAAAGTTTTTTACCACAGAAATTAAGATGGTCACTTTCAGGGAAGGATAATTAAAGAAAATGAGGAGTAAATGAGACCAAAATTCTTTGAAATCTTGCTAGTTTCTTCATATCTAGATGCTTGGAGTTGTCCACCTTTTTGTGAAAGCAGAGACAAAAAACTTGAGTTTTTTTAGCATGCATTTCTTTAGGTCTTGGAGTCTTTGGTTTTCTTAGTTCTTGAATAATTCTGAGTCATTTTTATGTATGTGTAGCAGAAGGAGCTGGTTTCAAATTTGCTCTTCAGTGATCAAGATTGAAAGTGTCAGTTTGGAGTGAGAAATACTGGTTGTATTCAGGCAAGACAGGATGAAGTTAGGACTTGTGTTGTTTTGATACCGGAAGGTGTTGCAGCCTTTTTTCTGGGTGACTCGCTGTTGTCACGGTTATAGTTTCTCTGCACTGTTCCCAGTGTTGGAGATCCCACCATAGATTTCTGAGGCTGCTTTGCCACGTGAACACATCTGCTGCATTGTGTATGTGACTTCCAGGAAAAGACTTTGATCAGGCATCACCTGTCTATTTAAATATGCAATTAAATAGTTCATATAAATATTAGCATTAGCTAGCAAATAAGGTGGTACCTTGGAGATTAGGTCTCTTGTAATAATGAAGTGATGGAGAACAAAATGCAGCTCCTGAACAGGAGTTCTTAACTCTGAAGTGCTGTAGAAGGTAGTTGGAGATGAAACACAATTTCTAGCACAAGTCATCAACAGGATAAGTAATAGACAGGTCTCTGTGTTAAGCTGAATTTTTCTGTGTCAAAACATGTATCTTGCTGACAGTGTGGTTTTGATAAACCTGTAATGGCTAAACTGGTACTTTGACTTTTAACAGTAAAAGTGCAGAAACGTGACGAGCTTGTCTCAGCTGCAGTGCTCTGTGTTGAAGCATAAGCCATGGTAGCTTTCCATTTGCTGCCTTTTTTGAGTTGCAGTACTGGTATGACACAGTTTATCCACCTTAACACCCTTTTGTAAGAGCCTTGAACTTGCAGTAATTAAAAAATAGTCAACTTGGTTCATTCAGTGCTCTGTGAAATGACTGTTCCATCCATCTGAATGTTTGCTTAGGAGTATTTCCATTTTTTTAAACTGTCTTCATATACCTTTGAGAAAATAGCAAATACATCCTCAGTTCTTAAATGGAACTGTTTCTGCTTGCCCCTACTATGTACTCAGCAGCCAACACCGGAGTTCTGTGTGCTGATAACTCAGTTATTAATGTGGTGACGTTGTAAACTTCAACCAAGTGACTAAGCACTCAAGTGCTCAAATTAGATACAAAAACTGGTGTAAACTAAAACGCAATTTCAACAACTGTTTTGTTAAGTGTAACTAAAACATTTTAGAGCTGGCAGGGTATTTTTGAGTTTTGTTGGGTTTTTTTTTTACCCCCAAATCCTTCTAGGCATTATAAAGGATGACAGGGGGAGCAAAAATGCAGAATACTTTGGAAAGTGGGATGGGGAGAGGATTTAACTTTCTTGAAGCTGTTTGAACAAATTTGTCTCTCTGTCCTAGGACCATTGCATCCAGCCAGTGAACTCATCTGAACTGAATTTGCATTTAATTGAGTTCTACTTAATTAATGCAAGGTGTACAGGATGATTTGACAAAGGATATCTTTAGACTGTCAGATGTGTTTCTTCTGTAGTAGGGAAACACCCTCTGGTTTTAATTTGAAAGCAGTACAAACATTCTTTGACATGAACTGTTTTGCAGTATCACCAAATGAAACCTGGAATTTAAGAATTTTTTTTCCCCTTAATCATACTGCTTGTTCGAAAGCTTGTTCTTTTGAGTGGACAAGTTGTAACAAGGCCTCATGTATGTAGGAGTGAATTAGGCTTGCCTGTGTAGCACACTTATCAAGTGAGAAGGGTGTGAGTTTTGAAGAACAGTGACTACTGTAGAACAGCTAAATGCAGACACTTCTCTTAACGCCTCTTTTCAGTTCTTCCTCTGTAAGTGCAAACCTTTAATTATGACTGTTTTCCTCTAAAAAGGGTTAAGGAAGGGGAGAGGAATGGTAGGCCTACACTTGGGTAGATACTCAGGTTGCATCAGAAGCGAGACCTGGCTCAGTATATCCCTTCTGGATGCACTAATGCTTCACTGAGGTCACTGGTACCTGTGTAGGTCTTGATCTCCTCTCCTTCCACCTTGTCCTTACCCAGGAGGGATGCATGTAGCAGGAGGCTGGGTTACCACACTCACTAATATTTCTGGCTTCCTGCTAAAGAAACTCCCTTCCCTCAGCCTAGCCTGAGTAGTAAAACTAGAAGTCACGTACCCTGTGTGGTCCCTTTTCTCATGCAGGGGGTAGACTGGTTTGTCACAACTCAAAAATTCCATTTTTGATTGCTTGGACCACTAAAGACAGATTTTATAAATGGAGAACTTAATAGAGCCTTTAAGACCAAGGGTTGAGCAATTTAAGCCCTGCAAAGGTGCTGTCCTTCTGGGATAGCGTTCTGCAGATTCCAGGTGTTCAGGCTAGGCTGTTGGTACTGTATGAGGCTTTTTTCTTTGTCTAGTTATATTTTAACTCTGTTTTCAGTTCTGTTTTACATTGATCAGTGTGCACTTTGCCTGCCTTCTGGGCTAATGCACATTAACAGTAAGAAGCAGGAGAACTCTGTGGTCTTTGCCGTATTTGAACAAGAATACTGTGGTGTAAATTGCTCAGCAGAAGCAAAAGTTTTCTTCAGCTAGTGCTGGGCAACCTCATTTCAGCTAATGTGTTATAACTTGTCATTTTTAGAAGAGGTGTGTTTTAAAGCTATTTAGTAAAACTATTTAGATTGCAACAGTAGGTTAAAAGAAGTGATATGAAGTAGTGTTATGATGTACAAGTAGTATGAAAGATCTTAAATAGGATCCCAAAACACATATGTCAGGTGCTTGTGGCTTAACTGTCATGTCCTATTTTGTAGAGCTTCAAGGTTACTCTATCTGCTGTAGTGTGTGCTTAGAGTGGCAGAAATCAGATGTGCTTGAAGCACAGTCAACACAGCCTCACTGAAATTCTTCATTAGAGCATAATAATAAAATTGTTCGAGGCTGAGACTCTTGATGTGCTCTAAAGCCTTCAAATGTACACTTGGTGTGTTGTTTTTTTCCCCTTCTCTCTTTTCAGCTTTTAATTAGTTTGCTTTTGCATAATAGCTTACCTGGCAGGGTTTTGGGGTTTTTTTTGAGAATATAGTCATGCTTGTTTTAGGGATACTTATCTGAATCAAAATATAGGCTTCAGGGTTACAAGGTGATTGTGTGCTCTTGAAGTGCTGGATGCAAAGTGGCCAGTGTTGAGCATTTAATACTATTTGGATAGGGTAGCCTTTGTAACTTGAGCATGTGTTACTATAGAACCAAAAATTACTTTAAGTTGAATTTCCAAGGCTTGTTAAAATTGCATGTCCCAGAGCAAAAACTTGCTTTTTTAAAGTTTGTAAAGCTCACATAGTTGGCACAGAAAGGAGTGTTTTTAGGGCATGCAAATGTGCAGTTGGGCTGGTAAATTGCTCTTATGCTTGTTAGGTTGAAATAGTTTGTCAGGTCAGTAGGAATGTAATAATGGGATTTAATATGAACAGAAATACTTAACCTTGCTGCAGTGAAATGTTTAATATCCATACTTACCTCAGATTTATAACTAAAGAATATATCTACTTTGTTGAAAAATACTATTTTCTGCTATTCATATTCTAAAATAACTGAATTCTTTGTCCCCTCTCCTAGGGAGAGGACACACCTCCTAGAGAGTTCAAATAACCATATGAAGAAGTAAGAGTTTTCTGTCCTCTGTTACTGAGCCTAAGCTAATTCAACTGCAGAAAGCGTAGACGCATGGTAGTTAAGTGGTGATAAATGATCTTAAGTGTCTTCATTATCCTGGAAAGAACTTAATTGATCCCCATCTTTTGGAGAGCTGTTAAAATCGTCATTGAGATCTAAACAGTCTGGATCCTATCTTATTGCCTGGAAAAAAACCCTGTTCTAAATTCAGGTTAGCCTACCTCTTTTCTGTGGTGTTTGAGCTCTGCAGGAGGTGTTCTTTCCCTGGAAGAGTGGACAGCAGAAAGAATTCACTTTTAAGGTAAATGAGCTCAAGTCAACAGGGCACCTGGATGTCAAGGGTAATGTTTTTGTTGCATCTTGTAGTGATTGTCTGGTTCAAAATCAATTTTATTAAACTTGAGGGCACATTTAAGTCTAATAAGTATGTCATTCTTCACTGTTTAATGGGGGTAGGAGGACTCCTTTTGCAAATGCATACGTGAAATATCTGAAGTATGGACCCACTTGTTAAGTCTTAACGACTAATTACTTGGTTTCTCACTTTTAGCTTGAGTAAGGTATAATACAGACTTGTTCAAGTGTCCTCCAGACACTTGTAGTGGACATAAGCCAGCATGTCCTTCTGAAAATACTGAAGTTGTAGAAAATGAACTACTGGAAATGGTCAAGGAAGTTTGTGTCCACATCATGAGAAAATGCTTCTGTTAGGACCACTCCCAGTCAGGAGGAGTTACCTCTGAGAAAGTTCATGTGAGTGTTCTTGTAGGCTGGTATTCATATGTTTACTCTTAACTTGCAGCAGGAGGCAGGGATTTGTCTGTGGCTGCTTAAAGAGCACATAGGCAATTTATATTTTTTTTATATATATGTAAAGGCTTTTCTGTACCTTTTTCCCTGTGCTCTGCTTTTGGAGGTTGGAGGCCTTGACATGGAAACATGTTGCTGAGTAATGATCATTGTGAGGACTGAAGTATTACTGTTCAAAGTGCTAAGTGATGGTAACACCCTAATTGAGGTTAAACATATACTTCTATTTTATGACACCCTCCCTTTTTTTAAAAAAAAAAGTCACATTCTTTATTCTATCTGCCTTGATGCTTTTGGAGCATTAATTTTAAAATTGGAGGTTCAAGATAAACTCAGACTTCACTTATAGATTATTAGCTACCTAACTAGGATAAGTTGCAAATCTCCTAATAGTTCCTGATTTTTGCCAGTATATGATTTGATAGAGTTAGAACCAGCTGTAGATCACTTTTAATATAGGCTTGCTGTGTAAGAATATTGACTGAGATCAGTTGTGGATCTCAGGTGCTTAGGCCCCCATCCATGCACTGGGCTGGAGGGGAGAGATCTCCAAATGGATTAGGATGTAAATGGAGTTTGTACATATTCTTCTGACTTGCCAGTTCCTTTCACTGGCAGTCAGCCATCTCCCAAATGGGTATGGATTTGAGAGTTAATCAAAGTCCTTTCTTTGTGATCACTGATTTTTAGGGACAGATAACTGTTGTTTTTCCATGGCCATCTGGTGAGTAAGGGAAGGGTGGATGGGCAGGCCTTATCCTGGCTCTTTTTGCCACCTTGTCCAGTCACTTATTTTCTGGCTGTGTAATTCATTTGTCCCCATAGTCCTGTCTTAATGCATAATCACAGCAAATATGCATATGAACTAGCTAATAAGGTGTCAGCTTTGTAAAAAGAGTCAGGTAGGTTACACCTTCCAGATCTGCATAGAAGTGCATGGTTGTATACAAGACTGATAGTGCAAGCAGGCAAGTGAGATCTTTGCCCACAGGAAAGTTGGATGCGTTGGTACAAGGCTTGCAGCAAACCACATTTTTGAAGACTTCCAGATCCTCTGATTATATTCCTGGTTAATCACCAGTATTAGTTTGTTCTCATGTTGTAATGTATTTGCAGGTTATGCAACAGCCCTAGGGAATTGAAGTACAAGTTGTAAGCTTAGTTTTTACTCTTAAACGTACTTGGCAATAACTCCTAAATTTATTGCGACAGTTACTATATATGTTGGCTTTTGTCCATGTGCTTTACACAGCCACAAAGTACTGCAGGCTGATTCTCTCCTTTGAACAGTTTTTACTGAACTCTGTTGAGGCAAGACTGTTCTTTGAAAAGTGTCCTCTCAAAGCAGCACAGATTTGGAGGGTTGGGGTTTGGTTTTTTTTCCCCTTGAGAGGAACAGACCACTTGGCACATCAGTTGGGAGCAGGTCCTGAGATTGGGCAGATGGGGCACAGTGGTTGCCACTGGGACGTGTGGAGATGCTTCTCACCAGGAGCAGACTTGAGCATCCTGGCTCTTGTCCTGGGAATGGCCTGACTCTGTATCATGCTGCCAAGGAGCCCTTCTATCTACCTGGCAGTTTGTTGCACTTGGTTCCCTGTTTTCTCCACCAAAAGGAGTGGTGAAGTGGAAGGAAGTGTCCCAAGGGCTACTGGATGGGCAGCACTGTTATATTTCCTTCACATTCTGAAATTATTTTTGCATAATGCCAGTGCCAAATGAATGTAATGTTAATCAATGATATTGATTTCTTGAAAGCTTCAAAGCCCTCTGGACTCTTTGTTAGAACCTGTTATAATGGCTATATGTTTGTCTGTTGTGCATTTGTAGAATTTAATTTTGACCTCTGTGCAACATGCTGGGATTTATTTTGGTTTTTTGCTGTATGCAGTCTCCTTCCCAGGAATGCTTAACTCAGGCTGCATGGCCTAGTAAACCAGCCTGCAACCCTTCTTGCTGCTGCCCTTTGCAATGAGTAAAAACTCCACAAGCTCATATTTTGAATGAGTTTCCTGCCTTGCTCTAAAGAAAAACTTCTTAATCTGACACAGCAGTAAAGCTTTTGAATATTTCTGCTACTGTTTTGGGTAAAAAGGAAACTTCTGTGAGCCAGGAGGATAAGGGGAATATATTGCTGCTATCAAGTGCCTTTCTGAGAACTTAATCAGCGTGCAAGTATCCAAAGCCTTGCTTCTCTCAGAGTTCAAGGAACTGGCAACCCCTCCACTCAGTCCCTCTTGTCACACTGCAGAGGCCACCAGTGTTGTGTCACATACTAAAAGCAGATTTTTAATGTGAGCTTGAAGAGGTAATTTGAGGTTTGGGGGAGCTTTTGAGTGGGTGGCAGCTGCAGCTTGAAACTCCTCATCTTTGAGGCAAGGTGCCTGCAGCAGCTGCTTATGATTTGTCTCCCCCTCTAACAGCAGCCTGTCCTGGCAGAATGTACTGGTGACAAAATATCTATGGGTTTAATGAGGGTGAAACTTGGCAACTCTGGCCCAGAAAAGCACTGCCAGGAGTGTGAACACTTTTCAGATGGCTTCGTGCAGTTAATGATCACTTGTTTCTTTCCAGATAGTAACCTCCTTTGTGTGAAACACATTGCCCCTCACGTTAAAAAAAATCTGCTCAGTTCTGTGAAGACAGCATATAGTGTTACATCAGCCCAAGACTGTCCTTAGTCAGCAGGTTTGATTTTCAGAACATGATTAGGAGGATTGCTGCATGATAAATGATCCTGACTTGTGCTACAGTTTAGGCTCTGTGAATTCTTTCAAATGGGCAAGGAAGAGGCAACTGGGTAAAAGTATGCTCTTGCCTAAGCAAGGGAACAAACTAGAAAAACAGATGGTGCTAAAAATAGTGTATTACTAAGGTCTAAATATGGCTCTCTGATTTTTTTTCCCCCCTCCTCCCTTATAAATAATGCAGCTATAAATCCTGCTAGTATCAATAAGTATTGAATTAACTCCAAACTGCTGAGTGTTATGGAACCCTCTGGCAGCTTTCCAAGCTTGGTGTTGCCCTTCATTCATAGGATCAACATTTAATTCCTTAACAGGGGAAACCTGAAGAATTCATCCTCTTTGAATGGAAACAGAGATGCAGGGAGCTTGAATGAGTAGCTACAGGCAAAGGCATCCCATTGCAATGGAAGGGGAGCTGTGCTTGATGAGTTCCTGCTAGGTCGCAGCCAGGATGAATCTCCTCCTTTCTTTCCTGCAACGCATGAACAATCAAAGGCTCCTTTTTTATCTATTGTTGCCATGGAGGGCATCCATTTAAAGTTCAAATTCCGGCAGGCTTGGGAAGAAGGAAAGGAGATAGGAGTAGGCTGGGCTGGGAGATGATAGGCAAGCATCAAAAGTGAGCTGAAGACAAGCCAGCACTTTGTCCTGTGACAGGACTGACCACGCTGGGGGTACTTGGTTTTGAATGGATGCCTGGAAGTTTTTTGGACTAGTGAATGAAACGCTGCTGAGGTAGCAGGCACAGGGAGCATCTGGCGTTTTGCTTTCTCTGCATTGGCAGAGCGGGTCACAATGTGAAATCAGGCCCAAAAGGGCATTTAATGAAGTGAGTCCTTGTGCTTGGAGGTTCCCTGTGCTCAGGCTGGGAGGGAGCATAAGCCTTGAGGAGAGTGAAGGAAAGGAAATCTCATTAAGGATGGAGGTTTCCCCCCCTCCTCTCCTCTTTTGTAAATGGAGTCTGTAACAAATGTCTTGTAGATCCGCAGAGCTTTCCAGAACTGTTCAGCACTGTTGCTTTGCCATACCTGAAGCTGGTTTTGTGTGTCTGTGGTACTTTTCTGTAAGCAGTGTGCTAAGAGAAGGAGGAGGCAGCTTAATATCTGCTGCAGAGTTGCTTTTCCTTTCTGGCAAGTTCCTGTATGTACAATAAGTATTCATTGCTGAAAGAGCTAATGAGTACCAGACCAGCTGCATTTGACATTATGAGAAAAGAGGCCATCTATGGACTCACAAGCCAGGTTTCAGCCAGCTGTGGATATTTTCTATTTTAATTATTACTTATCCTGTCAGAAAATTGGATTATGCTAAAATTATTGGTGATGTTGTTTGCAATACAATACAATATTGAGTTAAGAGCTATGGTTCAGTGTTATATATAGGGCACTTATAGTTAATGTGCTTAAGCTGCACCACAGGGTTTAAAGAGAGGTGAGAGCACTTTTCTCAGGTTTTACCATCTGGGTTTTGGCAGGTGGCAGGGGATTGAGTTATTTTTTTTCCCCTTGGTCTAAATTGCAAGAGATGGTGGCTGGCAGAAGTGTTGAGTAGTGTTTCATCATTGATATGGGAACTTTTTCTACCTCTCTTGGCAAAAAATGAAATCCCAATGTAATAGTTTAAAATATATTAGAAAAATGAGTGATACCTCTTTGAATTTAACTCAGGGTAATTTTGGGAGAGGGTGCTTTAAATATTTGGTATTTTTATGACAACATGCTAATCAATTTAATAGATTAGTACATCTTTATGAAACCTGAATGCAAGGACTCCTAACTCTGAATCCAGACTTTGGTCTTCCATACTCTGAATATTATCTGTTGTGAAACTTCCCTTGCTTTTTGACAGTCAGTTTCTGTCTTGATGCATCATCTTCTAAAAGAGAACTAAACCAAATTGATTCACTGAAGGTTTTTCTCTGCAGAGAGGTTTATTGAAATCACTTTGAAAAGTCTTAGTTAACTGTCATTTTGTCTTTTGCTAGTCTTGGATAGCATACATCAGTTCCTGCTGCATGTGGGAATTGGTGCATAGGTGTGATAAAAGCAGAATAGATGGCTCAAGCCTGTGAAAATGAACTGAATGGAATTTGTCTACACTCAGTGATGTCAGTTCTTCCATTAGAATAGGAACTGACTAGTTTACATGATTTGTAAAGTATATACAAACTGAAAAAATTGTTTTGGGTTTTTTTTAAGTTGCTGCTGGATGCAGCTTTTAGTTGAGTCCAGTTAATACGCAGATATTTTTTGCATAAATGATCTGGGAAGTGATGGTTCAGTGTTAAGGTGAGCTGCAGATAACCAAATAGCTCATCTGTTCCTGTACTTGAAAGTACTCAGTTCTTTATATGGTGATGAAGACGTGCTTTGCAATAAAACTTAAGTATTACCAGAAACGGAATTTTAAATAAATGAGACTTCTGATGAGTTTCCGGATTTCAGTTTTCATTATTGTAGTAACTATGTGACTGAAACTCAAAAGGCTTTTAGGTTATGCTAGGAAGCTTGCAAGCTGGGGTAGCATAAACAAATCAGTTTTAAACAAAGTGTGTGTGATAGTTGAATATACGTATTTTTAAATGTTGCAACTTTTTCAGGCAAACTCTGATTTTATTACAAAACAGAGGAAAACTAAGACCGAACTGAGAAAGTTGAGTTCAGTTTTAGTGTTACCTCAGTATTTCAGCAATTTGAAAGTTAATTCTGCCTTACAGAAGAGTTGTATGTACTTCTGACTTGGTATGATGTATTTTAATATATGTATTGTTTTTCGTTGCAGCTGAAGGATAAAGGACCACGTATATGGTTTCCTGACTTTTTAAAAACACCGTAATGAACATCAACTAATGACATATTGTCAGCTTTGGTGTTTGAACCAATAAACCAACTTGTCTGATTTGTATTTATCAAGCAGAAAGTTTAGCATAAGTTGAATTAGTATGAAAAATATATAAAAGCCTTGCCACTTGATGTCAGGAGCATCTCCTGAGCCACATAATTTCAGAAATGTTCAAACTGGTCCTAAATTACATACCAAGCTAGAAAAATGCAGTATATGCACTGTTCGCCTTCAGTCTCCAGTACTGATTCTGTTCCTTCTAAACAAATGTGTTGTGTTCAACTTGTCCCTGGAAATAGTTAGTGGTGAGGGTCTAGCTACAGTTTAAATTAATGTTCCTGGAAGAATTTACTGTTAAATTGTGGGTTTTGCATTGAGTTGAGCAAAAGATTTGTAACAGCACTTGTGCTTTGTCTGTGTGTGTGTACAACCCATGCGTGCCTGTGTGCACTTTTATAACAAGATCTTAAGGCTTTGTTTTGGACAAGCATTTCTGTAATGGAAAATTGGTCTGAAGAAGGGGGAAACTGTTCCCAAGCTGATGAGGTTGTTTCCCATTCTCTCCCATCCCCCTTCCCTGGCAGAAGTGAACTTTATGGCCCAATTATAGAATCTCTTAAAATGCTAGTTATGATGGAGTTCCAGCATAACCCAATAATATAGGTGAGGCTGACATCTGTCAGTAACTAATGAGGACAGCATTAGAATCAGGATTTGGAGTTTAACTTCTCTAATTTCTCCTAAATTCGACCCATCATATCAACTTAATACTGGACCCGAGGATGAAAAAATAAAAAGGTTTTTAAGACAAGTTGGTACATGGATGTGCTCTGTAACAATCTGTGCATATGTGATTCAGTTGTGAAAGTAATTACAACTCATAGCAAAGTCATGAAGGAATAAGACCTTGGCTAAACTGCTCAGGAATAGAAGTTCTCTATAAAAATAGATGACACATAAATGGCAGGAAATGAAGCCAATATGGTCATGTTTTGAAGCCACAAGGGTCAAATCCTGTCCTGTGTTACTCTGGTGCATAATCAGTCAACTTAAACCCTGTTACTTGAGAACAGAGTTTGGCAGGGTAAAACAAACTTTGAAATGTCACTGAGTTTTGGGAGTTTTGTAGAAACACAGCTAGAGCTTTTTCTCCCTTTGTTTAAATGTATCTATTTAGAAATCAAGAGACCTACTAAAACTCCTGGGGTTGGAGGTAACTTTTTTGTTTGTTATTTCAGAGCTGATTGTTAATTCCTCTGTCAGAAGAATAATACATCAGAAGGCTTTGACTACCCAGGGTGGTCTTTGTTTTTGGATCCTGAATGCTGAGCACTGGGAGATGGTGCTGCAAGTACTGCAAGCAATCATAGCCTGGTTAAGCAGTTTTGTTGTACTGCTCCTTTTGAGCATATGTTTATGTGCAGGGATGTGTGTGTAGCTCATGCTAATGATGTGTGCATTCTTTATTTCCCAGTTAAAAATGCAGAAAACTAGATACATCTTTCATCTGTATGAGCTAGATATTGTTTAAATTAAGTCTCTATAAAATAATTGTGCCATGTTACTAATGGAGATGGTAATATGCATTTTAAGTTGTTTCTTGCTTTCAGAGCCTGTATTTCTTTCCTGAAAGGAAAGGTAATAGTTCTTGAAACAGAAAAGAGGGGACAACCCTGGCAAAACATGAATTGCTTCTGTTGGGAGAGAGCGTGTGCTTATATTGTTTCCCTCTGTGTTCTACTACAAAACCAGATGTGTTTATCATCCCTGTATGCACACAAACGGTGCCGCTGTTTGTTCATCACACCACTGCTCATTAGTGCTGTTGGCTGGATTTGCCAGACTGAAGCCTCTTGAGCTTGTGCAGCTCAAGCACGGTAGAGACCCAATTCCACATTGTTCAGCCCTTCGGTCTCTCCATGAGCTGAAGAAATTCACTATCCATCTTAGAGATGTGCTTAGGGTCAAGTAGGGAGTGGAAAATACCTCAGTGAAGGTGTGCAAAGACAGTTTGTTTCCCTCAAGACAGAAATTTCTTTGGTCCTGCAGAGATGCCAGACTTGCAGCTGCTGCCAGAGCAAGAACTCTTTCAGACCACTCTCTCTGCTCTCTTAGTGCCCTTCTGAGTCCTTTTTTCTGTGCTACTTCTTTCCCTTTGAGAGAAAACCTGTTTTAATGCATCAGTGCATTTCAGATGAACACTGCTGCTGTTATCTAGTAATTGCCTTGTTTGGCTTAATCTTCCTTCCCCCTGGCCCAAGCCTTGCACTGTATTATGCAGCTGAACAAAGCAATGTCACGTTGTTCCACTTTGTCACTGTATTGATTATCAGCCCCTTCAGGAAAGTTAAACCCACTGTGTGAGCCTCCTCTGTGTTAGTTAATGGTGTAATTCATAGCATCTGTAGGTATTTGTGCTTGCTGGACTTGGTACTAAGAATAGCTGAAACTTTTTTCTGCTTAATTACATGCAGGTGAAATAGGTAGGCCTGATGTTTGTAGAATGTAATTCCGCATTCTTACAATAAAAGCTTGCATGATTTATACTTAAACAGGGAAGGTGAAAGGTTGCAGTTCACAGATCCACTGAAATATAAAATCTAAGAGGCCAACATCTTAATTCAAATTCCATATTGCAAACTTTTAAGAATGCAGTTTGATGTTGGCCTGGGTTTTATATAAGGAGCAAATGGCTATATATGTTCACCCTCTTCATGTTGGTATCAGTGTTGAATCATTCTTAACTGCGTTACATTAAGTATTGTATTAACTCACTTGGGTTCCAGTTTATCTTTGAAAGCAAACAAAAATTAACCCCTGTGAATAATGGTCCTGGAGTTTTAGAAATCCCTGAATCTGAGATTCCTGCACTGAACTGCCCCTATCAAAACTTAATTAGAAAAAGGAATAAATACAAAATGACAGTAGTGGTTTGGCTGTTTAATATCAGTTTGAACACTTTTAGACTGACAAACCTTTCTTTAGTCTTTCCTTAGTTATTTATGTTACTTGATGTTGGAACTTCACTGAGTGCGTGTGCACTGCAAGCACATGAAGAGGTGAGCTAAAAGCTCTCAGGAGGCTGTGGATGTTCTCAGTTGTTTAGATGATCTTTGCAAGCCACTAAAAGGAAAAGATTATATTTAGTTTGGGTAATTTAATATTGTATGTGGAGTGCTTACCATGAGTAATTTTTAGGTCAGTGTTGGGGCAAGGAGAAAACAGGCATTCAGGTTGAACTTAATCCATGGTGGTTGTAATCCCTGATCTATGTGGGATCTGCCACACTTCCAACTTTGCTCATGACTGTTTGGAATGTAGTGTGATGGCAATGATGTTAATTGGTCCTACCAGTTTCCTAAGTAAATGATTAGGCTGCTTTACAGGTCCGAAGACCATGGTGCATGAGCTCCTGAAGTCTCACCAGTGCAGGTGACCATGTGTGTGGACTGCAGTGGTGCTCAGTCAGAGGACTGGACCCCAAATCCTGCTCCTAGTCTTTGTGCATTTTGCTTTTCTCAGTTGTAGACTTTATTCCAGTGGTTTCAGTTATTGCACACAATGAATAGCCTTTGTAATCTTGCATATCTGAGTATAATTAGACAAATTCACTTAAATATTTCCATTTCATTAAGTCATAGTATTTTTTCAACTAATAGTGCTAAATAAAAGCCAGATTAAATCACAGGTTCTTGCAGCTTATAAACAAAACTTATAAGGATGCTGTGGCACAATTTAGAATATAAGCATAAATATCTAGGCCAATAAATAGATCACCTTTCATGGTAGACTATACCAGAAAACTGCATGCTTAAATCTAGAACAGTCTGGCTAGTGGGAGATGAAAGCCTGTTACATCATTATGTTGTTTAGCATCTCATGTGAAATGAGTTGATGTCACTTTCCTTCCCTTCCTGGGCACCTACATCTAAAAAATGAAAATAATCTTTGAAGATACTGCAGAGACAAAGCACTAACAACTTTCATTTCAAGTCGTAGCCATATTGCTGTGTGTCAGCTTGTATTGATTTTTTAACTGGGTCTTTGGCATTGCAAACAGGATTTACCTTATTTGACTACAAGAACTGCAGCAGTAATTCTTCCTCTGGGGGAAGGAATGGTTATTATAGCTCAGTGTCTAATTACGTGGCAGTATGCTAGAGGTTGTTTGCTGTCTCTTATTCATATCCAGTATTCTGTATTTTTTCTTATTCTTAGCTATAGGTGATGAAATAAACATTGCACTTTTTAATATATAAAAGAACATTTCAAATTTTCAGGGAAATGAGGGATAACTACAGAGCTACAAAAAGTGAACAATATGTTTACATCCCAAATATTTTGATCAGAGATTCAATTTTGCCCATGAAGATGTCATGAATTTTCTAGGGATTTGATTGTTTCCACATAATACATAAATAGAAATTGTTTTGTTCAGTACTTTTTAAACTCATTGCAAGAAAAATAATTACTTCTCTTTCGATTTACTTCAAATCCATAGCTTAAAAATCTGCATTGTTTTTTGACCTGAAGTATTTTCTTAGGCAGTTGAATTAGAAAAAAACTTAATGTATTTCTCCACCTTTAATTTCTCATTTGAACAGGGAGAAAGTCTTTCCTGTTTAACTTTGATTTTTAACTTTTAGTGCATTAGCAAGCCTCAAGCACTTAACACTATGGAGAATACTATATTGTTTTCCTCCTGGCAGCACTCCTTTGTACCCATGAAGCAGTGTCTTGAAAGTGAAGGTTATCTGGGAACACTGAAGTGTTCACAAAATGCTCAGAAAGTCAGAGTCAAATGTTAAGAGATTTACTCTGCAGAAAGATTAGTAGTTTGTTACATCAACACAGCATTTTTCTTACTATTTCTCACTTTATGTATCATAGAAGATGCAGGGATTAGGGACTGTGATGGGATATTTTTTAATCTCTACAACCAGCTGACATTTCTAATCATTTACAGTAAACACTGTATATATATCTTCAACTTGAGTTGTCACAGGTGAAGATATTAATGTGAGTAATTAGATGCATGAAGGGGAAATTCAGTTTACAGGGAGGGAGGGACTCTCTTCACATCTGTTTGTGGTTGGATGTGATGTCAGGCAGGGGATGGTTTGTTCAAGGGCAGTTCTCAATGTGATTGCAAGTTGCTTAGCACCAGTATTTTGTGACAGTTCTTACAATTTGAAGTCCTTCCTTACCATGAACACATCGTATTGTTCGTGGTGCTTCTGATCTGAAGCTTAACTGAGTTACCATCAGTAAAGGCATTTTGTTTTGAGCCAGTCGGACTAATCTGTAGGAAACATAAGTCAAGGAAGTGAAGTAAGGACTGTGAGGCTCTCAAAGGGAGAGGTGCAGCCCACCTAACTTGCTCCATCTCTGTCAGCTAGATGGGTACAGGGAAGCAACAGCAAAATCCACATGTTGCTCCATGCTTGGGCTCTGCCACTCTGGTGTTTCAGTTTTGGATTGGATGCTGATACTCCATGAAATTCCAGGATCTCCTCATCATAAGGATCATTGCGGCATCCATGTCTTTCATATTCTTGGCAGAGAGACCTAAAGAGTGAAGAAATCCTGTGTGCCAGTATATCTTAAAACATCATCTCTTGTGTTGTGCCATCGTAGTCTAAAGTCTCAGCATGTGACAGAAAGCAAGCCAGATAACTAATCTAATTAGTCTGATGAACCCCCTCTCTTCCTAAGCCTGTGACTTCAGGGTGTAGCCCATCCTGTCATGGGAACTAGTGCTGAGAAGCAGTAGGATGGGCTCTGGGCTTGTGGTGGTTTCAGGCTTCCTCTGCTCCTCAGTGTGTGCAGCTGCTCCAGCTGCACCTCGTGAGAGCAGCTGTGTCTTCCACCCCCACTCACAGCCGAGGGGTGGACCTGGAGTATGATGGGGGCATGGGGGAGAAGCATGAGAACTGCTGCTCCCATTATACACTACGTTTTCGTGCACATAAATGTCTTATTTTTCCCCTTGACTACTGTAGCAAATGCTCTAGTTTTGTTAGTAAAACAAAAACAACCTTTTTATTGCTTCTTATATTTGGAAAGTGATGTATTGCAGGTTTCTGAACTGAAGGTTTAGTAAAGAGTACAGACATTAGCTTCCTTTCAGGCTGCTCTGGGCCTTTCTTGTTTGCTTTGTATGGCAAGGGTCTAGAGAGATTTCTTTTATTTCCTTCCCCACCATTGTTTTTGGTACAAAGTTGGGTTTTTTTCTTAATATTCAGACATTTTATCGCCTCACTTCTTTAAAAACTCTGAGGTTCTTTTTTTTTTCTTTTTTCCATCACACAAAAGAATACTTTTAGCTGATTGAGTTCTATCCATTGCCAACTGTGGACTCTTTTGTCTTGCTAGTCCAGCATCTTTTATAAAAGGAGGACCATTGAGCAAGTACTCGCAGGCTCCCCACTGAGCACAATTGTGCTTGAAAGGTGTGGTACTGTACCAGTGTAACATGGAAAGCTGCAGTTCAGAGGGCCTGAATGCATTGCAATTTCTACCTTTTGCTTTGTGAAAGAAGCGGGATTGTGCTGCGAGATAATAAATCCACCTATTTTTAGTTTGGTGAGGTTGTGACAAGTGGGTGAACAAAGAGCCAGTTGAATGCACTTGCTGTTGTGTTGAAACCGGCTAAAAGTTCCCATTCAAGTGGTTTCAGCACAGTACAGCTAACAGGCAATTTTCCATTTATGTACACAAACCTTCTAGAAAGACAGCTGTGTGGTTGGATTAATTTCTAGCAGTAAATTGAATAAAAGATATTTTGAAGGGGGACTGGGGAATTCCTTTCTGAAACATTGAAAGCAGAACTTTCAAAGCTTTTCTTTATTTGGTCCCTTTCCTTCCCAGTGCCTAGTATAAGATTTAAAGAACTGAAAATATTGTCCCCTATATGGAGATACACAATAGGATGTATTCTTTTTAAAGGAATGAGATAGACTTAAATGTTAAAGTATATTTTAGTCCTTTTACTTTAAAAATATACTGTTTTGCTTTTAGTAAATATGAGAGAAATTCATAAGTCTTAGTCATAGAAAGAAGTTTAGGTGTTCTTAAATGTTTGTACTTGAATAAACTGTAGTGAGCTATACAGAAATGTTTTGAAAACAGGAATGTGTATTATACCGAAACTTCATCATAGTGAGGTTTCCTCTCTTTCATCCAGTTTTATACAGGCAAGGCTGACTAATTCAAATTTCTTTTGAATTTGTGAAGTTTTGTTTAAAAACTACCCAAGGATACTGGTAAGATGCTTAAGTGGGTGCTGATGTGTGTTGGTGAAGTGGGAACATTACCCAGTGCTCTGGAAGAGCATCTGGAATACAGCGTACTAGGAATGTTGTAATGTTCCTATTTCAAATAAACAAATGTAAAATACTTAAGAAATGACAAATTGGGGGAGGAAGCTGGAAATGGGTGTGAAGGTTGGTCTTTTTCCCTGTGGATCTGCTTGTAATAAAATGACTGCCGTGTGTGAGACTGGAATCACTTAACCAGTAAGATACTGAAAATTAATGACATTATTCTCCTGTCTCAAAGCAGCTCTGAGGAGCCCTGACTATTTCGTCTTCCTCTCACTGTGTGCTTGCATGAGGCAGAATTCTCCTCTGTTAAAAATAAAAATCTAAGTTCTGCTGTCTGTATATTTGGGTTTTTCTTAAATACAGCTGCTGGATTCCAGTCAAGGATCCCTTAGTTACCTGAGGAGCTTAGGCATTTTATTGCTTTGTGTGTGGGACAGAGGTAGCATATTTACTGAGAGTTTTTCTTTTTTCCTTTGTCTAGATAAAGGCGAGCGCCCCTCTGTTTTTTTTATATAAACAGAATAGCTCCAATTCCTGAGCTCTTGCTCAGCCAGTATCCAGCTGAAGGACAAACTAAGCTGATGCTAGAGCAAGATGCTCCCAGCAGAAGCTTGGGTTCCTTCTGTTTAGAGTTTACCCAAATGTGCCAGTTGCTTTGCTGGCTCTCACTGAGGTGACGCCTGAGGGCTCATTGTCTGCATGAGAAATTAATTGTTGACCAGGCTGCAGTGCAGCTGTCTGACCTAAATGCTGATGTTACCAAATGTTCTGCTCTGGATTTGCCAGAAACCTAATACAGTGAACTGGGCAGATGTCTGCACTTCCTCATGTAGTGGACCAAAGTTAGGTTTTTGGATCTTTCTGCATAAAAAAGGGGACTGTTTTTCTTACAAATGGGAATCTACATAGGCAAATTGGCTGTGCAAAACCAGACTGTGTAGTAAGTAAACACCATTCTTCCTTTTTCTTCATGCCTCTCGTTTCCAGGATTACTTTAAACATGTGACACTGAGTACATAGTCTCAAACCATTCAGGAATTTGAGGAATTTATTCTGCTCCTCCTCTACAGTCATGGTTAATATATTAATGATTTTTCTTTTTTATTGCAGACTTTAAAAAATTCCAAAAGTCTTTGCTCCCTTGACTATGAAGATGATGATGATGACACACAAATGAAGACAATTGTGTCATCCCCATGTGACTCAAATGATCTTATGAACATCATCACCCCCGGCTCCAGTCCGATGAAAGAACAGCAGCTGGATGAAGTCAGGCATCACGGGTCATGCCAAGGTAGCTTCAAAACAAGGGATTATAAGAAAGCAGACGCAGTGTGTGAAAGCGACGAGGACACGAGTGATTGTGAGAGCACCGAAGAAGGAATCTTTCCTCTAGACTGTGGGGACCTGGACCTAGAGCAGATTGAAAACAACTGAGACTCCAAGTTGTGTGCTAGAATCAGAATTGTTCTAAATTAAAGTGATAGAGGATTACCTTTGCCATGCATAATCCATGTCCCTGAATCTCTGTATTGCCTATCTTGGGCCTATGTTAGAAGAAATGTTTCAGGTGGGGGAAAAACGTGAACCATTGTTACCTGTTTAGTCTATTGGTCAATACGTGGATGACAACAAAAAAAAAAGAAAAGTAGGAGGTTAAATGTTATTTTGAACATTAAGGAATAATTTTGATTAAAAATTTCCTAACAGATATTTTGCATTTTTATGGCTTTTACAGTTCTGGAGAAAAAGCATCTCTATTTTGAAATGAATTTTCAGAAGGGCATTCTATAAAACTAAATCTGTCTACAGTGATTCTGGTGCGGGTCTATGTTGCTTTTGTTAAAGAGCTTAATGTGAAAAGTGAATTGCATAATGAAATTGGTAATAAACCTTCAGATAGAACTCTTAAATATCTGGTTGACAACTGGTCCAAAATAATTAACTGCCATCTTTGACAGTGTCTGGTTAAAAAAAACTTCATAACATGTACAAATGTTCTTTTCATACATTCAGGACTTTTTGATCAAAATATGGTAGTGACCTTAAAGGTTAACATTTTCCATTATTTTACTACTTGAATTGTTTTCTAGCCTGAAGCAATGCTAATTTAGGTGGGCTAAAACTTGCAAGTAGCTGCCCACCTACTTGGTCATTATGTTTTCTGTGGTTCAAAAGAATGTACAACAAGAGCACTTGAACTTTTAGACAGGGACTTTGTAATGATCAATTCCCCAGGAGGTGATCCCTTCAGCAATACTAG
The DNA here is from genome assembly GCA_013396655.1 of Campylorhamphus procurvoides. Taxonomy (NCBI): domain Eukaryota; kingdom Metazoa; phylum Chordata; class Aves; order Passeriformes; family Dendrocolaptidae; genus Campylorhamphus; species Campylorhamphus procurvoides. The sequence continues at coordinate 1,080,809 of WBMV01000267.1, read as the reverse complement.
AAGGAAAATAGTCCTTGAATTAAATAAAATGACATTTTGCTTTGCACTTGTGTCTGCTTATGACTTTTACTAGTGGGAAATGTGTAGTCTGTGCAGATTCTGTAATGTACTTATGTGTAGAATTGGGTGGAGTGGAAGGGCAGATGTCTGGTCATCTGAAACAAAAGTGACATCAGGTCCAGAGGGATGGGGAATAACTCATGCTGAATCCCACAAGTGTCTCAGTGACTACATACACTGGAATCATCTCAAATGTAATACTGCATTCATTGGAGACCATTGCAACACATCCTTATTTTGTTAGTTCAGCTGCAATAAGGAATTTCCTCAACAAGGGGAAAATAGATCTTGAAAAGGCTTTAAATTGGATAGAAAAGGGGAGGTGTAGATTATGGTGTTTGAGTGCATCATGCTGGTGTTTTTCAATGAGCCTACTCCTGCTCTAACTTGTGCCACAAAACCAAAATACAGCAACATGGAATGTGATTTCAAATGAGAAAAAGTGTCTCGAGGCATATGCCAAAGACTTGTAAGGTATTATACAGGATTCAGCTGTGTGGTCATGGTCAGCCTTTCATTACTGAACCAGTGTACATAACTTAGGATCTGTACAAGATTTTAAAAGTTGGGGTAGTTAGTAAGATGCTCTAAACTTTTTTCTAGCTTTTATGGCTCCTACTGCATATGCAACTGCGAGTGGCAATGATGTGGGAGACTGGTAGAAGTGTGTAGTAAGGTACAAAAACACTGCAGAGACTTGCTGTGTTCTTGATGTGTTACTGCACATTGTGTGGGAGAAGCGAAGCTTCACTTAGAAAAATAATTCTTTTTCTAAATGAGTAAATAAAGGAGTTGCTGTTGGAGCAAAAATTCAGAAGTTCCTGTTAAGAGTGTCTTATCCCACAGATAGTTGCTCTGGGGTAGCACAGAGCCCACAGTTTGGGGCATACGTGTCCATGCTGCTGTTTGGAATATCTTTATGTGACAGAGGATCAGCATTCTTGGCACTTCCTCAAGAAGCAGTGAGTGAGGTACAGCCAGTTCCCCTTGTGGGGACATGGGAAATGTGCAATAGTGTGGTGAGCAGACACTGGGTAATGGAACAACCCATCTCACTCCTGGACCACAAGTACTCCTTGCAGAACTACTTTCTCTTTGTGTATTCTTCTTAATTGAGCAATAGGGGTAAGTAAAATTGAATCAGCTTTAATGCAGGATTGTACCAAAGGCCAGTAGTACATCTGGGATCACTTAAAAGCTAATTTACCTATTTGAAAGCACTAGTTAAAAGTGTAATGGCATGGAATGAGAAAAGCTAATGTGGCAATCCATTTAGCTCTTTCTCCCCCAAGGATGACAAGCTCCTGGAAGAAGTAAAAGAAAATACCTCAGAGGGCACGAATAGAAAGAGGTTGAGATATGCAGTGTCAGTGAAAAAATAACAAGAGTTGAAGCTATAAATGCGAAGATGGTGATAAAGCAAATGCAAGAGTAGACAACCAGATAATATTTGTTCTAACTCTGAAAAATGGTCTGGCTGTGGTCTCAATGAATTTACTTTTCTACCCTCAAAGATAAGGTTCTACACTTACCTTTAGCAGGTGTGCTGTTTTCATCCAACACAAAGCCACATTCCTACCCAGAGCTTTAGGATAGGAAAGGGTTTCCCAAGGGAAGGTACAGATACATTTGCTTATGGTAACACAGGACTCAGTCTCCTACTAAGCCAGCTGTTAAAACTCTAAATAGCCCTTTCATGGAAACAAACAAAAAGGAGTGGGTTTGGATACTGAAGAATGAGTTTCATGACAGTAGGAAGTAGTAATTATCTAGTTTAGGCTCGTATTAGTTGGTGACAGGAAAATAAGCAGTTGAGCAGCTGTGCAGTGACTCTGGCAAATGAAGAAATCTGCTGGAAGGAATCTGCACTTTGTCTGCAGATGCCAATGTAATCCCCCTTGAGAACCGATGGCAAAATAAGCTGTTGGTCAAAACTTTTCAGATGGGGCTTTGCATCTTCCACGAGATCTGAATTCCTTCTCTAAAAGAAAACAACAGATGATGAGTTTGGTACCTTTGCACTCACAGGATAGTGTAGTGGCTGTTGGGCAAATACAGAAGGTGGTTTGTAAGAAGGGAAAGCGTGGTTTCAGAGATTGGATTGTATTTGGAAGCGGGCTGAGCGAGGCTGTAAACAGCTCTTGCCCTGGGAGTGGTTTCCTTCCATCTTGCACCCAGTGTCAGAACGGAAGACCGTGTTGCATGGGGCTGTGGGAGTTGCTCTGGGTCACTTATCTTTCATTTTTATTACAACCTGGATAACAAAGTCGTATGCACGTTAATTCTGCAGTCAACAGGAAGCTGGACAGATGTGAAAGATAAGATAGCGTTAGAATTCAAAATAGTCTTGGCAACTTGCAGAAATGGTTGCAGCAGGGAGGAGATGGTGGGGAAAGACAAGATCCTCTTCAACAAGGCACTAAATTTAGGTAGGGTAAAACAATTACACAAATTCAGAGTCGTGCCAGCTAGTGAGCACTGTTTCAGATAAAGGATCCAGCAGCTTGTCCTGCTCATGGTAGAAAACCTTTAGACTGGAGTTCACAAATGGTAATGCATTTGGTGGGACTCAATCCTGTGCTTCACAGGAGCACCTGTAAGTGTCGAACTTGAGTACAGGACAGGAGAGTGCAATGGACAGTGGCATGACTGGTATCTTGAAAATGTGGGAAAAGGCACTTGTGAGGATGGACTGGAAGAACTGAGCTTGACCCATATGGTAGATGGTCTAAAATTGTAGCTAGGATGAGTGATAGTTTCTTCTAAGGCCAAATATAAAAAACTAAGGATAGGGAGTGACTGAACAGTTGTGTGGGGAGCTAGTAGTAGCTGTTCCACAAATGCAGGTCTGTTAAGAGCAAGCATCTGTCAGGAGCAATACCCACATTTCAGCTTTCTTTGAGGCAGGGGAAAAGGCTGGCTGACTTTCCACCGTCCTTTCCCATCCCATTTTCCTCTGAATTTGTGCAGCGTGCCATCTCCAAGCAAGCCTAAAACTTTTGAGGTAAATAACTGCTGGAGAAGGAGGAGCTGAGAATAAGGTGGCAAGGAGAGCACTCTGGAGCAGAGGTAGGAGCTTCCAGTCCATGGTCTGACTGTGATCTGTAGATCCTGCTCAGAGCTGACTTCGTTAGAATATCGGCCCCTGTGGTGTAAGTTTGGGTTAAATCATCTCTCAGAAAAACATAAATATATATTTGTCTGTGTCCAGGTCCATTCTGGGACGGGTGGTGCTTAGTGAATTTACCTTCTGTTTCCAATCACAGGTAAAGATGCTGCTCATCTCTTGGTGTAAAGCTGGCCTGTGCAGTACCTCTGAAAACACGCAGGTTTGTTGGAAAGAACTCAGTGGTAGTTGGCAGATGCCAGAATAATTTTTTCTCAATCTGTTCACTGTGTTTATTTTGCAAACTACACATTGTTTGTTTTTAAAAGTACTGGAGTGTAGATCTGTGTGCTTGCACAGTGGGCTCTCACAGCAGGGCTCATCCTCTCATTAGGAATCATCCAGTGCTGCTCAGCAGATAACCTGGGATATTTCCTTTGAGGTCTTGTCATTAAAAGAGGTGAGACAGCCGTGCTGGGGGCACATGTTGCGTGTGCTCATTCTGCCAAGGGCCCGGCCCGGGAGCTGCAGGCTGCCACTTCCGCCACACCTCTGTACCTTTTCATCAGCATTAAAAAGGGATGAGCATCAAATAGTGGGGATCTGGGGCCCTGCTGCTGTGGCTGCTTGTCCTTGGACCCCTTGGTGGAGCAAAAAATGCAGTTTCACTGGAGCGTTGCTGCCATATGCTGAGCAGCCCATTCTGGTGTGCTTTCAAAGTGAGTTTTGACATCAGTTGTTTTGGAGTTTGTGTGTAATTAACATCATCCAAGTTACTGCTCCCACCGCCATCTGGTCATCACAATAGTCACTGGCATGCTGAAATGCTGGGTATTTACTAGGGGGAAATGAGGCTGCTTTCACTATCTGCAGCTTCTTGGACCCATCAGCAGTACTGCTTTTATGTTTTTTTGCCATGGTAAAGTGCTTTTGAGATCTATGCTATGTGCGCTTTGAGCCCAGGCAATATGGCATGAACCCTATGGAAACAACTTTAAAACTTCCTTAGAGCTGCATTTCACTTCTTAAGCTCTTAAAAACCCAGACCATCAGGTAAGTTTGTCTGATGAGAGCAGTGATGTGAATTGGAAGTGAGGGCTATTCTGTAGAGTACTCAAAACTTGTGTCCCACTTTCCAAAAGAGACTTGGCTGAACTCCTTCCTGCAGCGAGGACATATTCCCAGAGCACTCAGCTGTGGATGGGGGTGATGCTCAGCTGCCTTTTTTTCTTCTTTGCTCTTCCTTGCTTTGTCTGATGGCTACTCTGCATTGGTTTGGAGTTTAAGACACTGTCTGAACAGGTTTCTGGAAGTGTCAAACCTGTGGCTCATGGCCAAGTAGCTACAGGAAGGAGCAGATCAGTGCTGTGGCCCTTTCTGTGTGCAGTAGCAGTGGGATTGCTCCTCAAAATACAGGGCTGTCACATCTCAAAGAAGCAGATATCCCTCAAAATCTGTTCTCGTGTAATCCTCAGGCAGAAGAGAGAGATTCTGGAAAAGAGGGACAGAGGATGGCCCTGGACTTTCTGCAGCTCTTGCTTTTTTTGCAGCTAATGACGTGTCAGCCCAGCATTCAACAACCTGATTTTGCTGCATGACCCTGTGTCATCCTCCCAACAGCTCTTCCCATGCACTGAGATGTGTTCCCGTGGGAGATGGAGCACGTCCTTACATGAGTGGAGAATCTTGCATAATGCAGAAAGGCGCATGAGAGTGAGCTGTGAGTCTACAGGCAGCCTTGCATCTGCTCTTTGCTGATTCTGAGGGACTTTGCAACTTTTCATCTTTCTCTGGCACACAGTTCTCAAAATCTTATGTGATATAAATCCTCCACTGAAAGAAGATAAGAAAATATACTAATTGTCTAGATTTGGTCATTAGCACTGTCATAACCTTAAGACCTTTGTAAGTCCTATGAGGAGTGGCTGAGTGAGCTGGGGATGTTTAGCCTGGAGAAAAAAGGCTGAAGGGAGACCTTGTCACTCTCTACAACTACCTGAAAGGAGGTTGTAGCCAGATGGGGCTCAGCCTCTTCTCCCGGGCAAACAGAGACAGGATGAGAGCACAAAGCCTCAAAGGGGATGTTTAGGTTTTACATTAGGAAGAAATTCTTCACAGAAAGGGTGACTAGACATTGGAATGGGCTGCCCAGGGAGGTGGTGGAGTCACTGTCCCTGGAGGTGTTTAAGGAAAGACTGGATGAGGCACCATGGTGGTGTTGGGCCATAGGTTGGACCTGATGATCTCAGGGGTGTTTTCCAGTCTAATTGATTCTGTGACTCTGTGCTAGTGGGGATCCACCCAACGGAAAATGAGATATATGTTTTGCAGGTGTCTTCATAGCTTCCTACTTCCCAAGAAAGCAATGTCCCTGCCTAGGGGCCATAGGATTTACTCTGGAATTAAGTCTGGCCATTACAAGATGATCTAGTTCTGGTTTTCCACTCTGGCTAGTCAGCATTCCCAATGTCTTCCCATCCCCATCATTCTGTCCTGTATCCCATACTGCTCAGTTACATCCATCATCCTCTCTCAGTTTGGAAAATCATGTCCAGAGCTGATTTGTTGGAAGGATCTGGGTGGTGTGTGGGCTACAAGGACAGTAGCAGGGAGCTGGGGCAGCAGGTGTTTGCCCAGCCTGTATGAAATGTTTAGAGAGGTGAGATGCTGGAATTTCAGTTCTTAAATAAGAGTTTACAAACGGGAGTGGTTTTCCAGATCGTAAAGCAAGGTCAAAATTGGATGAAATTTTATAGGAATGTCACAAATGCTGATTTGTGACACAGCCTAAAGCCAATACTTGACATGGAAGAATTTTTGTCTGAACACATTTAAGTGATTGGAAACAAGTCTGAAATCAGGATCTTGTAATGGAAAATGTTGGTTGACCTGATCTTGGAGCTCTTCTCCATCACGTAGGGTAGGGTGAGTGTGTCTGACTGGTCCATCTGATGTGAATGTTCTGCTTTCAAATGTCATTATATTGGAGTCTGTCTAGGCAAATGAGAAAATGGTGACAGAAACAGAGAGGGGAAACCCACAGAAATCAACAGAAATAGCAAAATTTGAATAGGGAAAAAAAAATCCATAATTTAAACCAAAAGGCTTGTGGACAATGTTCAAACTGTAGCAAATGCAAATTGTTCTACCCTGTGTATTTTTAGTCTGAAACACACATTCCTTCTAAAGGAAGGCATTTCTATATGTCAGCCTCAGTCAGGGCTGGTGGGAATGGCTGGGATAGTCTTTAGGCAACATCTTTGAGTTCTTGCCAAGACAAGTTTCCTAAAACTATTGCCCTTGAGGAAAAGAATGTGAAATTAGCCCATAGGCAGGAAAACACTGGGACTGTAAGTTTTATTTGTGCATACACAAAGCTGTCTAGACCTTGAACTCCTGAAGACATGTGCTTCTGGCATAGTGTGAGCTGTTCTGAATGGTAGCAGTGACTCCAGAGACTCTTAGACAGGAAAAGAGCAACTTCTAAATGCATTTTTTCCCCCAAATTTGTCTGGTGCTGTATTTTCACAGAGGCTGGTGTTTGGAGTTACACCTGTTCCGAAATCCACTTCTAAATAGTAACATCCAACGTCATTTCCTCACCCTTCTTTCAACTTCCCTCACGCTGAGGGCTCTGTCCCAATGGACCTGTTTCAATTCTCTTCACTGGGGGATTTGTACACCTGAACAAACTGAATTGCTGGTGAGGGGCTGAGCTGGGAGCACCTCGGGTGCTGCTGTGGCTCCTCTGGCACAGGAGGCGCTCGGGAAAAACTTGAACATGCAAGTGGAGTGAGCAAGACGTGGGGACAAAAGGGTGGGGACAATCCATTTTTCCAGTGTCCAGCTATTTGGCTGCAGGGTCCCCCCATGGATAGTTATGCAGGTGGAGGGGGCGGCACAGGAAGGCAGCTGGACCACAGGGCAAGGTGGGTAAGCTGGGCTTTGTAACTTGGGCTTCCTCCTTAGCCCAGCCATTGCTTGTGCCCACAGTGGTTTGGGATGGGGTTTGTCATTTGCCTGCTCAAACTTTACCTTTGGCCCCATGAGGCATGCACAAAAACTCCAAGGTGCTTCAGGGAGGAATGATGGATCCCCAAGGTCAGTGCAGTGGCCCTTCCAAAGCAGGCTGGGTGACTCTCCTGACCGTGGCCCTGGGTCTCTCTCCCACCCTCATGCCTTTGGTGCAATGAGAAAAGTTTTGTCTGAAACTGGGCACGGAGGTATGAAAAATTGTGGTGTTTCAACAAACACTCAGGCTGTGCCCCAGTGAGTTGGCTGGTCCCACATTTTACCCCCATTTAAATCCCTCTGACCATGTGGTGGGGTTCCTAGGGGGGATATACCCACCTCTCCTCATTGCTCTGGTGTCAGATTTGTTCTGCAATGTGGTGGAAAGCTCTGGTTTTTCACCTTATTTGGGAGACAGCTTGGTGGGTCACAGTGCAATTGATGCTGGCTGGCTTCGGCTCAGCTCCTGCAGGGAATATGGGAGTTCCAGCACAGGGACAGCTGCATCCCACTGCTGGGCTAGGAAATGGGGTCTCAGGTGTGGAGACATTTTGGGGAGCAAGGGCTGGGTGGCTCCAGCCAGAGTGCAGGGCATCCCCAGGCACAGGGCTGGATGGGACGGGACATCAGCCTGCATGTCTGTCCTGGATCCATGGTGTCTGTGGTGAGGAGCTGTGGCCTGGAATTCTACAACATCACTGGGACAGGGACAGATGGCCTTAGGCTGGGCTGAAATAGGGTTGTGATGCCTCACAGACCTTCTACAAAGGGCGTCTGCCCCTTCCCTCCTCCCTGCTTGTCCTCAGAGCTCTCAGCCATGGAGGCTCAGAGGCAGGAGGGCAAGCAGGAGAGATCACTGTGATACAGGAGGGCAGGAGGGAGCATGGGGTGCTGTGGTAGGAGATCATGCAAGAGGGATGCAACCCTGTGCTGTGTGCTGGCATGGGCAACACCAGCAACCCGGAGAACTGGGCACCTTCTTGTACACTCTGGGGTCTGTGCCCAAGTCCTGTGCTGGAGCTAATAATTGGGGCTATACCTTAAAACTGATGAGAGAGCCTGCAGTGGAGCTGGGCATGGACTCAGGGTCTCCCTTTAACCTCATCCACTGGGCTCTGGCCCTGTTATGGGCTTGCTGGCTCCCACTGAGTCACTGTATTTCTCATCCCTTGCCAAACACACACTGGTCCCCAGGAGCACTCCCCTTTGAAGCCAATGGCAGGAGCTCCCCAGACCTGCACACTGTGGGTGAATGTGCTGCCCTGGCACCTCTCACCCTGTCATTGCACATGCATGGTTGCAATACACATGGATCCCATGAAACTTGCTCCTGGTAAGCACTCCTTGTGTCTGTGCTGACATCAAAGCCCCCACCACGGTGTGATGGGTAGCCCAAGGGCAGGATGCAGGGATGCAATGCAGCCAGGACACCAGACACACGGATACAGGGAAGTCAGCACCCTTCTTTTGGGAAGAGGTGGGAGCAAGGCTGGAAAACTACAACTGGCAATTCATCTGGCTGAAGGCCGAGCACCGTTTCAGGTGTTGAAATCCACCCCTGCAAACTTTGAACTGCAATTAGCCATGTAAATTGTTGAGCTCTTGAATGTTGAACTGCATTGTTTGGAAGGGGGGGAGTCAGGAGGGACACACAGACCATGGGGATTCATGGTGGGCTGGGACAAAGCTGAACATCATGGTGAGGTGTCCGTGGGGAAGGAAGGTTGCCTTGGATGAACAGGTCGGTATATGGGTTTCCAAAGTCAAAAGGAAAGCAGTGGATCATAGATAAAAAGAATGGAAAAGTAGTACCTTTTAAGACATTGAACCAGGTTTTAGCAGTGCAACCCACAGAGGAATTTACTGCACTTGGTGGCAGTACCAGCTGCGTGTAGCAACACTTTCAGGTGTGTAGTGAGCCTTATTCTCCCACAGGCTTCCTATCCGAAATACTAACGTGATGCATCTTTCAGATCCTCTCTGAGCCCTGCTGGGGAGCTACCCAATGAAGCAGTGGCAAAGAGTGAAGAAAAATCTCACCATCACCTGCAGAGAGGAGGTGTTTTCCTCACAAAGACCTTTTTCTACTTGCCAGGTGTCTGAAAGCTGACTCATTCTCTATGCCTCACTCTCTCACCAGAAAGTCGGTGCTTCTACCAATGTTAATCCTTGTAAATAGGTTTTACTGTCTAATTTTAATGTCTTTTGCAAGTAGTCCATCTGAAAACACAACTGATTCCTATGGAGATAGTCCAGACTACTGGGAAAATAATGTGTCTTTACTGTCTGGTAGATTGTTGAATATTTTTAGTAAAATTTATTTAAAATCACAATTAGTTCCTTTTTTTAGCCTCTCCTTTGTAAGTGAAATGGAAGGTCTGATTAGTGGAGAAATCCAGCATTTCCTTAATGAGGTTAAGCGATTAGATGAAGGAAATTCATGCCCATAGTATGTCCTGGCCTAGAAGCTCCATGCAGCAGCCCACGCTTTCTAGGCTGGGAGCAATTTAGCTGCCTGGCCATCTTTTTTAGTTTGCAGTAGGGATGGAAATATGTTTATTTTACCAAAAGACAGGACTGTTAGGATGGTTTGGGGATGTGGATGGCAAGGGAAGACTTCCTTCAAGAAGCTGTTCTTTCCTGATTGCACCTGCTTAGACACTACAGTGCCAATACACACAATTATCTTTACTTGTACACTCTGGGGTCTGTGCTTGCTCTAGTAGTTGGGATTTTGCCTTAAAACTGATGAGGCAGCCTGTGGCAGAGCTGGGGACGGATTCAAGGATGCTCTGTTTTTCCTCTTGAGTTGCTCCTTTGCTGCTGGAGAGCTGGTCCTCAGGACTTTTAGCATCAGGCACATTCTCCCACCTGGTTTTCCCAGCAGGACCCATGTGCTACGGCGCCCTTTGCATCCTGGTTACAGCTACTTTAACCATAACACAACGCTCCTCTGATGGATTCAATGCACCGTTTTGTAGCCTGGTTAATTTTTTTAAATTTTCCCGCTCAGGCTGGAGACTGATGGGGTCTGCCTCCTTTATGCTGAGCCTCAGCCGGGCATGGGTTTCGGTTGGAGCAGTTTAACGAGCAGCCAGCACTGGCCTCATTGTGCCGCTTTGTTTTTGAGGGTGCCTGCACCTTTGAAGCGAGCTCCAATTAGAAGAGCGGGGGAGAAGAGGGGAGGAAAAGAAAGGAAGTAAATAGAGGCAAAATGATTCGGCTTTCAGCAAACGTGCAGCCTGTTTATCAGACAGATGGAGCCACGTAGTGGATGGCTTTGCTGCAGCCTGGCCCCCGAGCAGGTGGGTATTTTGGAAAGGACGAGCGGTTTGCCCCGATAATGCGGGGCCGCACAGGCTTACACCAGACATATGTTGATTACAACTTGCCTCAGCTCCTGCTGTTGCAGGAATCAGGACGTGTTCACCCCTCCCCACCAGCTTGAAAAAGAAATTGCTGGAATAAAAACAAAGAGAAAAAGTTACAGACACTTGTTGCGCTGGAGAGGGAAGGACAAATGAGGGCTCAGAACCACCCGGCACGGTTTCACTTAAGTCCTAATTGCCAAGTGCCTTTCACTAAGAAACCATCGTGGTTGTCCCAGCAGCATTTTGAACATGTATGCAGATGGGCAGATGGCCCTTTGCTGTAGTACAGGCAGACGCATCTAATGTTACAAATGGATTATTATGTTGATTCATCATTAAAAGAAAAACTTATCTCACAATAGGGCACTCGTTTTGAGCAGGGTTCCTTCTTGAGCTTATGTTTCTCCTCAGTATTGCCAGCTTTTACTGCTTGAAACAGAGTTTTCAATCAGCAAGGCTAGTGTTTCCCCTTCTGTGCTGCATAAAAGGAAAAGAAAGAAGTTTAAGAGCCTGTCTAAGAGTAAAACAGCCCTCTGGAAAACCTAGAAGGTGTTGTATAACTTCAACTGCTGCTGGGCAGGGCAGGCACCTTTCCTAAGTGGTATCAACCCTTCATCTTTCTAATTTGTGCTGAACTGTGGTCATTTCTGGGTCAAGTCCTCCATCACCAGCATGAACAGAAACATTGTGTTGTCCTCCTGGAAGAGGAATCAGTTTCAAACTGTAGGTAACTTTGCCCAGCAGATGTTGTTTTAGACTCAAGCACCAGCATAGCTATTGGATTGGAAGATGAGGGTCAAAATCCATTCTCCGCTGCTCTGGTGGGATGAACGTGGAGCTTCCACAATGAATACTGAGAAGATGTAAAGACTGCACGGTGTCTCACTCAGTTATTTTAAAGGATACCTTGTGCAGTGTCGGGGCAGAGGCAACGTGAGGCCTGCCCTGCCCCAGGTCCAGGAGAAGAGGACAAGGAAAGAGGTGTATTGTTGGATTGTCAGACCACGACTTTCCTTGGGCTAGTGCCCAAAGAGTCTTCTGGCTGCTCCCATGATGACCATGCTCCATATTTTGTCACAGTCTTGTCAAAAGTAGTTCTTTTCCCAAGGACATCCTCCATGGGAAACTGGAACACTGGCGGGGGAGAGTCAAGTAACAGCTTCTCATGTCACTTGCCACCAGCTACATTGCAGGTGCGACAAGAATATCGCTCTTGTTTCACCCCACTTCAAAAAAAAAAGAAAAAAAGGGGTGAAAAAAAATCTCATTTTCTGCTTGACCCTGGTATCTTGATGCTGATTTTTTTATCCATTAGAGAAACTAATTTCCTGCTCCTTATCTACTCAGCCTTTGTAACTTGGTGTTGTCACCCTGAGCAGACCTCTACCAGACGTTTGGACAACAAGAGAAAAGCAAACAAAAGATGAACTCTGAGATATGAAATCTGGAGCTACACCTGCTGCAAACAAGGTTATTCTAAAACTGGCTATCATTACACACTTTCACAATGAAGAAGCAGCAGAAATTGCCCCACAGCTGAGATATGTGTCCCTACAGTTGTGTCAGTCTCCAGTAACCCTCTGTCCTGAGATCACACCTTTTTTTTTCTCTTCATGAGGTATGGGTAGACATACCCACCACCCTGGGGAGGTCTGGGGAGTTAAAAATTTCTCCAGAAAAAAGGGGTAACTTGTGTGCCAAACACTGAAAATTGACCTCAAGAGATGGCTTAGATTTGCCATTTGTTACTAGGGCAGATGTGCCTTCCACCTGGGCTTGATGCAGGATTTCAGATTTCCAGATGAATCTAGACAGTCTTTGGACATACGAGTGTCTGGTTCACAGCTTGCCTCAGCAATATCTGCTCAGGGTTCGTGTCCAAACAGTCTCCCCCAGTTACCTGCGTGTGGGGCTTGGTGGTGCTCTGTAGGGATGGGAGATGTTGGGGATTCCAATATGTGGTGAAAGCCTGAAGACAAGGGAGATCTCCAATAAATAAGCAGAGGACTTATCTGGGTTGCAGAACAGACAACCATGGAGTACAGTGGAATTTAGGATAGACATACATGTAAAATACCAGGAAAAATGGTTGCATAACATGAAGGAATATTGCACAACACAGGGTAAGTCATGTAGTCCTTAAACCAGAAAATGACCTTTTGGTTTTAGTTTCTGAATGGCACCAACTGAGATTATGCAAGAGTTGACCTGTCTGTAAAACAGCAGAGTTGATATTTACCTACATCCCCACAATGCAAGTCATCATTTAATATTTGCAAGGCAGTTGGAGGACTTTGGATGAGTGACTTTGCAGGCACAAAGATATGCCTTAGAGTCTCCTCGCCAACACATCAGGGAGTGCCCTCACGTGTCTGTGCACAACCACACGTGCCCACTAACAGCTTTCCTAAAGGAATATTGTGGTATCAAATGTGCATTAAACACAATTCGTTGTTGATTAGTTAACCTTACCCTAGAACACCTTATGCCTGGAGACTCTGTGGAACATTTCTCATATTCAAAGAAGGAAATGGTTTTTGTACTGGACATATGAAGCCAGGCTAGATGCCCGCTGTGGATCTTCCTGGCCTTGGTTTCATTGAATCCTTCATCCTATCACAGCATGAAAATGTTTCTGCTTAAATGCACCAGCTATACCTAACAACACAAACTTTAGTGGTCCCCACCTCCTCCAGCTGTCTGATGCTGCCAGTGTGATGTTATTTCCCAAGCTCTGTGGGAAGCTGTGAAAGGGAGTGACTGTCGGCACAGGAGGCTGTTGGGGGCAAGATTTGGTAGAAGGTCTCTGATTTTTCAAAGAGCCTCCCGGTTCTAGGGAAAAAACAGGCAGCTTATTTGCCATGCCTAACTGGAATTTGAACTAAACTTTGAAAATCTGTCCCAACTATTTCTCCTATTAATACTAATTTAAAAAAATTGAAAAATTCTGTTTCTTAGAGTTATAATTGTCAAGGAAATACTGGTCTCTTTGTTATCTGAGGCAGAGCCCTTGAGACTTCTCATGTCTATATGTTGCTGAAGGGCAGTCTTCCCATATGGCTCAGGAAAACAAGGCAGTCAAAGCAAAGACCAAGGGAATAGTAGGATAGCAGTGATAACATCTTCTGCAGAGTTTATATTGACCTCATTGCTTTGCACTGTGATTCAGTTGACTGTTTTGAAAAAGATAGAATGACTAAAACAGGGGGAAACAGGCAGCCCATCACCCTGAGGAAAAAGAAAAGAAAGCCAGCTCTTGCTAGTAGCTTGTTCAGTGCTTTCTCTGCAGGAAGAAGACCTCCCCAGCTCTCTGCAATGGATGGGCTCGAGCTGGCAATGAGCTGGGATGTCTCTTTGAAGGTGAGAGACAACATGAGCATTGGGGTTCTGCTGCCTTTGAAACCATGTTTGTGTCAGCAGGAACTAGCGCTTCTCTGTGGAAAAGGTAGGCTGGTGTTTCACAGAGAGAGCTGATAAGAGCAAGTGGTGTGCAGCTAAACCAGGAGATAAGCAGGTGTCAAAAATGCCTTCTACATATCCAGGTCAGGATGTGAAAAGGGGAGCTATTTTCTCCTCTGCCTGTAAGATCCAGAAGCAACATCTGCAAGGCAGAGGTTGTGTCAATGTTTAGTAGGGTCCCGTTCACACTGACTGAGGTCTCTTTTTCCCTAGGTGATTCACATAATCTACAGCCTCCACTCTCCTTGCAGAGTCCCAGTTTCCAAGCTGTCAGCCCCACCACATAAAGGAAGACGCTGGCACTGTGTGTTAAGACCACGCCAAACGTTTATAGCATAGAATAAAAAAAGTAAAGGTGAAATGTGCAGCCCAGGGCTCCCAGTTCTTTCTTATGTGCTCCTGGGAATGGAATTTTTGTCCATTGGACTTGAGCTGCTCTAAAAAGCACAGAACAAAAGCTGATCTTAAAAGTGATCCGCAAAGGAATAAATGGCAGGCTCATTCTTTGTTATTCATGTATGGTGCTCAAAGAGCACTTGAAATGGTTGGGATTTTCTGCTGAACATTTTCTTTTTTTAAAATTCTGCTTGGGGTTTGGGTATTTGTTTTATCCGTGGCTCAAGCATATGTCCCTACTGAAAAACATTATGGCTGGCTGGGAAACCAGTGCATTAATGACATGAGGGGACACATGCAAGTGAAACAGGCAGAAATGGGAAAAGCTGGGTGGTTTGGGGGTGATATTCTCCAAGAGGCAGCCTGGCCTTTGTCTCTTACTTAATTTTATTCCTGCCTGCCCTGTGCTCTATGCCACACGATTTACTCACTGAATCATGCTCGGCAGCCTTATTCACAAGCTGGCATAAATTTATTTTCGTCTGCTGGCCAATTACACCAACTGCCTCAACTGTTGTTTATTTTCTTCTGTTGCATCCTCTTGAGTTACTGTTAACAGTGTCCCTTTTGAGTAGAGATGGGCTTTTTGGCACGGGGGCCTGTCGGCCTGCCAAGCTAATGGACCATATCTGTTATCTAACTAGTTGTAAAGGCTCCAGTTTCAGGACAGCTTGCAGTTGCTGTGGCCACCTGTAGTGCATTGGCAGGGGTGGAGGCCACTGCCTGTGTGGGATGTGTCACCCCAGCTCAACAGCGTCCCTTGGCACTGACTCGCCTTCAGGGAGACAATTCTGGGCTTTGCCTTGGGCTGAGAGTCTCATCTGCCCAGGGCTGGGTGACACGAGTCTGGCTGTGCCAGGGGAGGGACCAAGATGTTCCCAAGACCACCTTGTGTGACCAAGAGCACACACCTGCTCTGGAGGCCAGAGAAGGACCTGACCATAGGGAGGGTGTGAGAAGGGAGAGTCCTGAAAGACAACAGCCCTTGAATGTCCAGGGCAGGGGAAGAGCTTCCATTAAAGGAGGAATTAATCAGCCTGAAAAGCAGATTAGGGTAAGAAAATCTTTTGTGCAGTGCAGTTGTAACTCTGTCCCATTTTGAGAGGCATCTCTGTGTACCAATGATACCAGATAGGATGATCTCCTCCTTTGCAGGATGCTTTGGGCACAGAACACTGGACCCTGCAGGATCCCCTCTGATTCCTTCTTCTAGCTTTGTAGGATGTGCTGAATTTTGGCCAACAAAGGCTGCTTGTGTAAACCTGGGGTCAACTCCACTTAAACCATCCCTGGAAATGGGATGCAAAATACTCCAGCCATCTGAAAACAGCCTGGTTGCTTTGCTGTCTCTCTGGTTCTATTTACTCTGTTTGCTGTGGGTTGTTTACCACCTTCCTTGGAGACTCATCTGGGAACTGGAAAGCTGAGCCATTTCCTTTCTCTCCCAACAGCCAGGGTATCTCTGGGCACCAGATGTAGCAGGGAGCTGGAGGACTGTGGCCACGCTGACACAGTGCTGCAGAGAGATGATGTGCTGATGCTGGACCTGGGAGGATGTTTCAGATCAGCTTCAGCTGGGGAAAAGCCTTTGCTGCTCTTGTAGTTGATGGTTGTTGCTGAAGCTGTGGGAGTGGTCTCAGCTCTCCAGGATCATGGAGCAACAGCTTTGCTGGTAAGCAGGGAGGTGAGATCTGTGCCGTGGTCCATTTCTGTTCCCTTTGGGCAAAATACATTTTTAAAACCTTTTTCTCCCCACTCAAGGTATTTGGCCTTTTGTTTATCACCCTGAGGCCCCTGTCCAGAGCACTGGTGCACAGGTGCAAGTTGTCTGTTCATCATCCTTTGCAGTATCATTGGTGGGTCAAATCCAGACCTGCCCCTGTAGAGAAGGCTCAGCTTTGCACTTTGTCCCAGATTTCCTCCCATATCCTGAGAGAGAAGGAGGAAACAGATAAGGTTTGGTGTCCAGTTCCTCTCCAGAGGCCCTTGGCTTTTATCTCCCAGGTGGGCAGTCCAGACAGGTACCCCCTAGGGCAGTGATGGCACTCATGGCTTTTGTCCCCACTGTCTCTGCCCAGTGTCTGGGGTTACAGTGATAGGAATCTGCAGAGCTGCCCCAAGAGGGGTTCCTTGCTGAGAGGTGATGCTGTGGCAACTTACTTCATGGAGGAACACACTCCAGTCCCAGTGGGAAAATGTTACTTGAGCCTTGTGTCTTGCGTAGGGCAGCACTGCTGGCAGGGCGAGGATGTGGATGTTGATGGCTGCTTGGATTGGCATCCTCTGCAGTGAATGAGGGGGACCACGTTCCTTGAAGGACTTTATTGTGCCAGGTTTGGAGGGGAGGGTGAGGAGACACCACTGGTGAGTGATTTCATTTACATGTTGGTGTCCTTGCAGAGCCACCAGATTCCTGCACATGCTCCAAAGCCAGTTCTTGTGCTCATAAGCCAGCTCATCACAAAGCAGATCTGCCTGTTCTGAGGGAAAAGGGGCTCTTGTGTTTGGAAACCAAGGTTTGGCTCCTATTTAAAAAAATTGCCTAAACCCAGAGCCCAACAAGTATACCTCTACCACAGGGGCAAGGGCTCTGCAAGTGCCACAGCAAAGGCTAGTTCCATGCAAATACAATCTGGATGGGGCAAAGTCTTCCCACAGCTATTTGGCAGCATGCCTGAGCCTAAAAGTGTTCACAGGTGAGCCCAACAAGCAAACTCAGCAGCCTTGAGGGGTGAGACTTTCATTCCCTATGAGAGGCTTTTATGAGAAACCCTCTGTAGTAGCACAGCAAAACAGCCTCGTTCGTAGGTGTGCATGACATCCATGGCTCTGCTGGACTGGGGGGTTGGCTTCATCCTTTTAAGACCCCCAGTTTCAGGGTGCATTTGCCTTTGCTTGGAGGCCTGTGACAAAAAGCCACGCTCTGAATGCCTCTTCTGAGGCATTTGGCTTTCTGCTCCCCAGCGAGTGGAGGGACGTGCAGGCGAAGACCGGCCTCGCGCTGCCAAGTTTGGAGTCATTTCCTTCTCCCCAGCGCTGGAGGCTGTCTGGAGCAGAGGTTGCACTTGAGGCTCATCCGTAGCCCTCAGCAAACTTTCCATAAACAGGAAAGAGCCCCGGGGAGGCCAACAAGACAGAAATCAGCCCTGCTCTGATCTTTTGTTCTTCCCCTCCCCTTTTGTCTTAAAACTAACAAGGCGTTGCTTGATTTGTTGCACTGGGAGCTGCCAGATGGAAGCGAAACTCCTTCCTCCAGCGCCCGTGGCGAGGCTCGGCGAGGACTGAGGTGCCCAGGGAGGCTTGAGGGGCTCATGTCAGCACACAGCCATGGCTGGACCCCATTTCCAGCTGAGAACAGGCCACCTGAGCCCGCCCAACCCATGCCCTGAGTGCAGCTGACACCCTTAGAGAAGACACTGGGTACCAGCACGGCCACTGCCTGCCAGAGGGATCTGGGGTGCAGGGCATTATCCCAGCCCACTGCCACTTTTTGTTTTGTTTCCTTTCATAATGTCACCACTGTGAAGGGGAGGGAAACATTTTGTTTATCAAATCTTCTCTCCAGCCTTTCAGTGCAGCCTCCCTGAGCTCCAGAAGGTGGTCAGGAAATCATCCCCTGTGCTGATGATGTTTGTCCTGCTCTGAGGGGACAATGGGCCCGGGACCCTCTGGCAGAAAGCAGCTCTGTCAAAGTAGATCTCTCCAAAATTGAACAAAAAGGGCTGGTCCTCTTCTGCATGATCTGTTCCCAGCCCTTCCAGATTTAACAGGCCTCTGAAAATAAGAGTGAATGAGAAATGAGTGGTGCAATGCAGAACTTGTCCTGAAGACTGCAGGCGTGGTGGAGTGATAATGATCCCCAACTGGAACAAGAAGTGGGAGCCAGGACTCTGCTGCATGCCTGAATTGCCATGTTTCATTTCCCTCCATCTGGCCTCTGCCTAGCCCCATGAGTCTTTCCTGTGAGGGCACCCTCCTTGATCCCCTGTGTTTAAGGCTCCTTCCAAGCAACATGGGGATTTAAGAGTTTTTCAGGTGGAGGAGGAACTCTTGTCTCCTGCCCTAGGTAAGCTCCTTCCAGTGAGCAGTACATCACAATGCCTTGTCCAGCAGCTCTCTCCAGGTTCTGCAATGTTTCAGCTCACTTTTTGTAACTCACTTTCACCACTTGGGGCTGCACCCACAGAGAACCCTGACTCCTCTTTGACAGCTGGAGTACCATGAAACCATCATGGGAGTTTCCTTCCAAGGCTCTTTCCTTTCCCTCCTGTGCAAGACCCCAAAGGAGAGCCACATCCTGAGGTTATTATACCCTTGGTGCACCTCAGGGGGGTGAGGTGGTTAATGACTAACTTGTAAAGCTGCTCTGTGCCTGGGTGAACTGAGTAGGTGTTTTAGAAACAGCTGAGCCAGTTTCCCCTGTCAGGATGGGATTGGGTGCTGGCCAACTTTCCTGTCACACTCTCTGCTTTCAAAACTTTGTGGGGTTGAGTTTTGGTTTCTAAAACCTGTCAGGCACAACTAAAACACAGAAGTGGCATTGCTTGGTTTTGCCAGGCTCTGTAACAGACTTTTAGGATCCTGTAAGAAGCTAAAGACAAACATCACTGTCAGGAAGTTGCCATCTGTGACTTACACATCGATTATGTCAGAAGACCAAATCCATTTGGATGATTCTTAACAGACCAAAAGTTCAAGGGGCTGTACATAGTCTCTGGAAAGCTGGGCTTGAGCACTGGTGGGAGCTATGAACCTGACCTTTTTCGCATCCTAGCTCTTCAGATCCTGCATCATAAATCTTCCAGTGCATTTAAGTACTTTGTATGAAAGTCTTTCTAGAAAGGATTGTCCACCAAATATGAATTTGTTCAGCTGTCATAAGAGCATTTGACAGTTGAAGTCCCTGCCTCTTATGGCAACACATGGACCAGACCCAGAGAAAGCTCTTTTTGACCCAAAGGGCAGGCTGCTTTTCTTTCACTGGATTCATTATCTGGAAACCCTTACAAGCAAGTCAAATTTTGTGCATCAGCCTCAGTTTGGCCTATGCACTGCAGAGTCTTCTCCACTGCTCTTGGTGCCCAGATCTTGTCCTCCAAGCTGTTGAACCTGACACATCCCCTCACCCTGACATTTCTGTAGAGAGCAGAGACTTTTAGAGTAATTAGTTCTCTTACAAAAATGGAAATAGGAGTTTCCTCCCACTGATACTATTTATAAGTAAATAGTAACAACCTTAAACTGGAATCCCTGCCATTCCTGATGCCAAAGACTAATAATAATTCAAAGACTACATGGTTGTTACAGTCCCTTCATGGGATGTGGCTTGTTTTGAGCTGTTTCTCTTTTGTTCTTATCACACCTGAGCACCTGTGAGTCAGAGGTCTGTCTCTTGCTTTCTTCCCTTCTCTCAGTCTACCTCTGCAGGCTGAAACTGGGGGTTTCTGGTAGACCTTGTCACATGTATGTAACTTGGCCACTGGAGAATTAAATATGTGAGTGGTGTCAGGCTGCTAATCAGCCTGTCCTCTGCACAAATTATGGGTGGCATCTGGCTACACAGGTGTGAATTGTGCATAGTTATGCTTTTTGGAAGGAATCTATGCCAGGGCCAGGGGAAAGTAAGCCTACAGATGGAGCAGCCTGTTTCTGGTGTCATTGCACTGGAGAGCCATCCCAGCATCAGCTCTTTGCAAGCCGTAGAGTTCATGCAGTCACTTGGCGCACACAAATGCCACTCCAGGTCCCTTCATGTTACCTTTTGTAGTTTTGCTATGGAAAAATGTTGATTAGGCAGGGCTGGCTAAAATGTCAAAAATTTGAGGCTGTGCAATGGACTTCTAATTCTATTCTCTGCCTTTTTTTTGGTAAATCCTATTGCTTCCTTTTTCAAAGCCTCTAAGCTGGAATTTTCAGACAGTTATTCACAATTACCTCAGTCCTTTTCCTATTTATGGCTAAGATGATTTCTCCCACATACATTAATCTGTGCTAGTTGACACTGACTTTTAACTGTGGTTTCATTGCCTGGTTATTCAGTATCATGGCATCTCCCCACAATTACTCACATTCAGGTTTAGATCTGAAAATCTTGGATAACTTTTAGAATTTGGTCATTGGTCATTTCACTCATCACTCATCCCCTTTCCAGATGACTATGATTGCTCTAAACACTTGAAATTCCAGCACAAGTTACAAGGTATTGGGAGCTTTTCCAGAAACTCTTATTCTGTTGCATATATCAGAATGTGCATATAAATAAAAATATAGACCCATATGTGTATGTTTGCATACATGCCATCATTTATTCTTCTTTTAACTTCCTTTGTTTTAATCTGCTATGACTTTATGCTAATCCATAACAATAATTTCTTTAGAGCTTTACCAGCTGTCAATGCTTTTTAAAACCCAAGTGCATTGAATCCATCAAAAAGCTCTGGCCCTCATACCTGGTAATTCTTCAAAAGTATCTGATGGATTTTTGAAGTATGACTTAGCTTTACAAAAACTGTGTTGACTTCCACTGATTGATTGATCCATTGAACAATCTATTCACAGAATCATAGACACGCTGGGTGAGAGTGACCTCTGGAGATGTCTAGTCCAATCTCCTATTCAAAGCAGGGTTCTTGGCCATAGGAAGTCAGGCCAGTGCAGTTTTTGTGTGGCAAACCCTTGGAAACCTCCAAGGCTGGAGTTTCTACCCCCTCTCCAGTTACAGATCCCAAAGCTGCTGGTCTGAGCCTTCTGAGCTGAACTGGGAACCTCTTCTGCTATCATTTACTACTCTGCCTTGCTTTGCCCTCTACCACTAGCAAGAGTTTGTTTCCATTACTTACTGCTCATCTTTCAGTAGTTTCAGTTTGGGGACACTCCAACCTTGAAGATAGTTAAAAGTGGAGCAGACAGCTCTGAAGGTGACCCTATTTCAAGATGGGGTTGGAAAAGGGGTCTCCAGAGGTCCCTTCCAACCTAAATTATTCCATAATTTTGCAATTAGGCTGAACTCTAATAGTAGGTTCCTCCGCAAGAGACATCGGTACAAGGTGATGTATTAGGAGGTGTCATCTTCTAAAGTACAATTCTGGCATTCCAGATATTGTTTGGAAGTTTTCCAGGCAGGTATACTGGAGAATCCTTGGCATGTTGGAGCAATGTGAACAAGCATTTCCTCCATATATTCAGTTAGTGTTTCTGGGACGTGCCTGTCTTGAGAAAGACGCTGTAAATTGATAATTCTGCCACTCTCTTATCTTGGGTTGTCAGTCCATTATTGGATATAGTGCTTGTTATAATAAAATGGTGAATGGAAAACAAAGCTGGTGTCAGCCCTTACCAGAAAGGCATTCTCTTCAAGATAAAGAGCTGGGAGGCAGCTGGGCAGGAGCAGCAAATTCTATCAGAGCCAGCAGAAAAACACTTAAATGCTGAAACAATTCAGCATCTGCTCAGAGCAAGAGCTATCCGTATGAAAGACACTGATCTGTCATAGGCCTCAAGGCTGGAAGGGATTATGATGATCTTTCAGGCTGACCTCTTACATGGTTCAGACCATACGACATCGTTTTGCATCAAGCTCATAGTTTCCAAATGAGCTTGCAATAAAACTCTTGAACGAAAGACTGAAGGATCCCATATTTGGGAGACCATGGTAAGATTATACTTAGAGCTGGAAAAAAATACTGTCTATTTCAGTGCTTTATTTCAGCTTTCACTCTGGGATTTGTGTTGGTGGTTTGTTTTGGGTTTTTTTGGTTGTTTGGTTTGGTTTGGTTTTTTCTGGGTTAAGTATTCTTCTACTACCGAGGGGAGATTAGCCTCCAAGAACAATTTTGTGCAACTTTCTTACCTTTCTCAGTACCTTCTATAGAACCCAGAAGAACTGTTTGTGGTTGAGTTGTAGATATTTCAGATAACCTTGGCCTTAGCTTGTTTCTGCTAACAGGGATGCTCTGTAAAACAGAGATAATACTACTCCCCTCCCTCTCACAGGTGTTTGCTGTTAAAAGAAAGACGATTAACATTTCTCCAGTGCTGTAGTGGGAAGCAAATATTAAGTCAGTCAGAGATCACAGGCTGGATATTGCATTCCTAAGCCTGGTTTAGTGCAGCACCTGGAAACCAAGTCCTCTGGCACTACTTGAAGATATCAGCTGTATTTTCATGTGTGGATATTGGTGTTCTGAATGAAAAGACATCACCTGAAAACAGTTGTGTACATCAATAATTGGATACACATGAAGGAGGAGGGTATTTGATGAAAGTAGGAGTTAATTGTTTCACTTGTAAAGGACCTTGGGATAAGGCAATGGAGACCTTGTTAAGAGTATTTCTCATGGGAAAAAGCTTATAAAAATGTAAAAGCAGAAGCTGGTCCATTTGAGCCAGTTCATCTGTTTACTCTAGATGGGGCTTTTACTTGTAATGGAGCCAGTCATCTCAGCTATCAGCTGCACCATTTACAGTCAAAGGCCAGACCAAAATAGCTCCTAGGTCCTTCTGATTTTCTATTTTTGTCAATGATCTACTTAAATGCTGACTATATCCCACTTAGGATACTCAGATCAGTCTAATTGGCTAAGCATCATTTGGCTGCACGGTGGCGGCAGAGTGGATCACCTCTCTATATTTAAAATGGATGCATCCATGATGTCCTTGTGGTGGGTGGCTGTGGGCAGGCCTGGCACAGCCAGCTGCAGAGTCATGGTTGAGGAAGATGCCCCACCTCAGTAAGAGGCTGGTGCCTCCCACACTGTTGCTCTGTGGTGCTCAAGATGCAAAGTGCCACGTAGGGATGAGTCAAGAAAGTGGATGCTCTCCCTCTGCTGCCTGCCATGCCAAGGTCACCTTCTCTGCTGAGGGGCCACCAGAGATGGATGCAGCTTTCCTGGTGATGGGGAATGACTCAGTGGTGTGGGAGTGCTCTCAGCCATATGTCAGAGAGCCAGTCGTTGCTCTTAACTCAGCTATGATCCTCTCCTGAAGGCCCAAGGAAGTGCTCCCTGTTGTCCACCATTTTTGGTTATTCATAAGTGGTGTAGGTGGCTTTATTTATAAAGTGCTCCAAACACATGTGGTGCTGAGCTGGTATTTGGACTTGAGCAACAGCCCAGAAATCCATACATAGGGACTGAAAGGCTGATGCATTTACCTCTCTCTGCTACCCTGTTGACAAGTTATCAGCAGAGCTGTCTCCAACTCTGTATTGCAGAAATTAGTTAACCTCTGTGGCAAAAACAGATATTGAATCAGAAATATGAGCCTTCTTCCAGAGTATTCTGGGGTGAAGGCTTCAGTCATATGCCTTGTGTAGGTGTTCACACAGTGGTTCAGCATTAACCAGCAATGAATTAGCTGATTAATTTCAGCTAATCAGAAATGCAGAAGAGGTTGGGTCCAGCTATCAGTGTGATTCTCCACACACTTGCCTGGCTAGTACCAAACAGTTTCACCTTCTGACTTTCAGACTTTAAATACCATGCAGGAGGAGATTTTTTTAGATCCTCACAGAGCTTCGTTGTCTGTTTATGAGGCTGGGTAGACTCTAAAGAAAAGTTATGGAAAAGGAAGTTTCCTCTTTTTAAATATAACCAGCTAAAATAGACAAGTCCTGGGAGGAAGTAATTTGTGGGGAAAGGATTGGGCCAGGCGTGTGTTTGGGAGCTGTTGGGCCCATCGAGGGGATTATGCTCAGTGGTATTGGGTGCTCACAGCCTTGGCTTTGTTTGTGACCATGTGTTGACTGTACAGATTTACTTAATAAAAACCAAATCCCAGCATCACAGGACCAGACACAAGAAAGACCTGGTAGTTTGGCTGCATTTCCCATGTCAGATCATAACTGACCATGGCAAAACCAACAAATTATTTGTAATGTATTACTTTAATTAATTAAACATGGAGATACCTAAGTCCTAGCCCAGATCTCTCCTGGGTTAGTAATTGCAAAAACTGCTTTGGCAGGGTCATATGTAGCTAGATTTGGTTGTTATGGGTCCTTTCTCTTTCCCTTTTCCTTTCTCTTTCCCTTTCCCTAACCAGGCAAATAAGTTTTGTAAATTATTATTTCCTTTCAGAAATTTTTGAACTAAAAATAAAAGGACCTTGCATTCCCCTTGCCTCCCCTTCTATCTTGGATTTCATTCAGAAGTGCTGTGATCAGGACAATATTTTGTCTTTGCCAAATGGGAACATTTTGGATGCCAGTGTGGAATATAGGTGTGTTTTGTCTCTTCCTTCTGCTGAGGACATGCCCTATGTATTTGGTAATGGTGTTCTTCCTGCTTTGGCCTTTTCTGGTATCCTGTTAGCCATATACCACACTGCTTTAACTAAGAGTGTTAGTTACAGGCAGTATGCAAACACATTGTTTCTCAAAAGCTCTGCTTCTGACACAGGGCAAAAGAATTACATAAAACAGGTAATAACCCCCAACCCATGCAGTATGCAAACTAAACCCCAAGTGCTTGCTTTACATTAGTAACTTTCCTGGTGATAACCTACACGTCATTGCAACAGCGTTAGTACAGGATGGAAAAGGATAGAGATTTCAGTTTTATTTGATTATATGATATGGGGAAAACTCGTGTGGCATCACTAGTTTGAATTTAACAGCACAGGCTCAGCCTATGTGGTGTTCCATTGCTCATCACTGACCTGTCATGCAGCTGGGGACATGGGAGCTCTGAGCAGACATTGCCCCTCCTCTCTCAAAGAAAGGAAAGGCATTTGCCAAGGTGAACTGCCCTCAGAATAAACATTTGTGAAGCTAGCCTCTCCTTGGGAACAGCTTTGGTTCGAGTGCAACTCTTACTTCTAGTGGAGAAGGTACCCCCACAGCTGCCCATGACAGCTGGACATCACACAGGCCCTTAAAGCTTCCTGGAGACTGTGGGTGCACCTCAGCCAAAATTTTTTTGCATTTTTTGGTCCTTTCCCATGCAGTGGTGGTTTGGTGCCCCTGGCACACCAGCTGCCCTGGAGGTCATGGGATATTCTGGAGGGATGGGTGGTCACCAGGTGAACAGGCTGCAAATAAATAAATAAATGCCTGGTGGGTGTATCAGGTTCAGGTCGCCTCATGTGTGATAGGGAAGAGCACGGCTTGCAGAACGGACAGGAACAGATTTTGTTTAAATTTAGCAGCGGTGTTGTGGTTGGAAAAGGCTGATGAGAAGTTGGCACTTAACTCCTCATCTCGTACTGCTCCCCCAAGTAGGGTTGTCAGTCTCCAGAGCACTGCCTGGGCAAACACCCTTTAAATAACCCCTTTCCTCCTGTGATCTGGTTTGCTGAGCCATTCTGCTTTCTTAGCATCCACAATTACTTTTCTGTGCCAACCATCTAGCATGCGGAGGGGTCCAAGTTCCACACCAGAAGCAGAGAAGCCATGAACTGCTGTGAACCTCCCTGTCAGGCAACCATCACCTGCATTTTTGGGTGTGTGCCATGACTCCTCTCCCACCCCATGGTCCAGGTAGGAGATGCATCTGGTCAGGCTGCTCCACCATCTCTTGAAGCCAATGACTCCAGCTACCCTGAGGCCACCCTGCAATGCACAGGATCTGATCCAACCTTCCTCTTCTCCTTGCTCTCTCCTGACCCTCTCACTGCACAGGGCTGGTGGGATTTGGGCTTGTTGACAGCTGTTGATCTTCTCAGCACCACTTCCCATGCCAATACCCTCTGTTTGTCTTCTGGGATATGATGCCTTCAAGCAGCTCTAGTGCAACCTTAGTCAGAGAAAGCTGACACAAGATTTTGGCATCTGGCAACTCCAGATTCCCCATGACTACATCCTCTGTGCAGGTCTGTGGACTTAACTCAGAGCAAGTAAAGAAGGTCGCTGGAAACTGCTGCCCTCAGCTTCCTGTCTGTAGGGAAATTGAGGATTCCCCCAAACTGGTATTTTGCCTGTAAGTTACAGTGGAAATATCACCTTCCCCAAAACTAGGAGAATGCAGTGCTCATCTACAGATCCTGCTAGGTAGCTGGGAAGCTTTATTTCCTGTCTATCCTTCCCACACCAAAGGAAACAATCCTCTCAGTTTTCTTACACTGGCACACCATAAAAACCAGTAATGTAATTTTTTTCTAGTTACATCCTGAGCCTCTGACTTCCACAACGAAAATGCCAGTGCTGTCGCTGTCATCACCTTCTGGTGCTGCAAACCTGCTGAACTTGGCTGTTGTCCCCATTGCTGGGATGGGGACAGGGGTATGGATTTTGTGTAGTCCTACAGAAACCACATCAGTTCCAGTGGAACAGAGCAATGGACTCCACTGGAGAGAAGTTCTGCAGACTCTGCCAGCTCATCATGTCTCTTTTCCATGCTTGTTTGCTTGTTTGTTTTATTTCAGGTGACAGACTCAAATGACACCACAAATGAGTATTTACAGATGCCTTTTTTTTTTCCAGCTTAACTGGAAAAATGAAAGTATTTTCAAAAAGTTGAGTGTCTCTGTTTTGTGAAGCAACAGCCTGTTGTTTCCCCCTGTCCTTCCACACTGCACCACCAGGCTCAGTGTTTGTTTCCTGCCCTTAGGATTCAATTGCAGAGTATGTTAAGCATCCTGAAGAAAGAACCCTTACTCAGTGTCCTCCGTGCTGCTCAGCTGAGCTCAGCAGGGTTTGTAAGAGAGATGGACCTTGAAATGGACCTTGAATGCCCTTAGTGCTGCAGGTATCTTTAGACCTTCTTCCAGGAAGGGAAGGAGAAAGCTTGATCTCTCCTTTATGTGCTAAGATGAAACAAAAATGGTGCACTGAAAAATTCAGAAGAACTTCTGGTCTGAAGCTTGCAGAAGCCTAATGCTGAAAATATGAAGGTTCAGAGCAGTGTTTTTTGCTGCAATGGCCAGGATCTGTGCCACCACTGAGGTGGCAGGAACGAACACCAGTAACCTGTGTATTGTAGAGGTTGAGGGTGGCTTTTTCCTATCTTCCTCTCTTCCTTCCTGCACAAGAGAATACTAGACTTCTAGGGAGAAGATCCCTGTCAAAGCATGCTCACTGATAAATGAAAGCACTGAGATTACGAGGAACTTTCTGGTCGTGGGAACCTTTAGACAAGGATATATGAGCCTCCCTCTCCTGCCCTGGCAGTGGCCCCAGCTCCAATCCCAGTCCTGCAGCGTGCAACCACGACTGGGGCAGCTCGTGACTTCTCTTGGCCATGGACTTCAGAGTCCATGAAGGTGAAAGGTGAGGATGGAGCTCCAAACATAACCTTGCCTTGTGTGGCCCTGATGGGCAGAAGGTGGGCAGAGCTGCTGGAGCATCCTCATGCCATGATTTTTGAGGAGCAACATCACAGTGCAGTGCCCTGGCATGGTGGGGGGTGGCACTGAGAGCTGCTGGCCACCAGGAAGGAGACAAAGGAAAGGTGTCTGTCTTTCCAAAATGGAGCATGCTGCAGCTGCCTGTGGAGCTGCCTTGCAGAAGTAGTGGGGTGTGTGCGTGGGGAGAAAGGAACTATTGAAAATAATAGCATAATTGCTTGGCTGGCAGGCTAAAACTTCAGCAGAAGCTGTGATTATACTTGTCACTATCTGTTAACCTTCAAAACAGGTGGTGTGCGTTTGAAGTGCCAAAATGGTGCTCAGGCTGCAATCTGTGTGTGATAGGAGCATGGGCTGGAGGAAGGGCTGGGGGCTTTGCCAAGTGGGCACGGGCACAGGAAAGGGCAGGCAGGGAGTGTGACGCAAATGGACTTGGCTGGCTCTGGAAGGGGGAGCATCTCCTGGCAGCGCTGGGACCGAGCAGGACACATCCTCAGCTGATGGCAGACAGTGCTCCAGTGAGGACCCTGGGGAAGGGGCTCCTCTTTTGTAGGCTGATTTAGCAGTTGAAGGGTGTAGAGCTAGGTTTATTAAAGTCTCAGATTACTGAAATCTGGAGTAATAGCTGGAGGAACCTTGACTTCTGCCACGGTCCTGAAATCTTACTTGATGTTAGGAATTAGGACTATAATGAAACCTCAGTCCGGCTCAGTGTGTTTCTTTAGTGTGTTTGGGGTCTGTTTCCTTCTTATAAGGGCCATAAAAGCTGTTAAAATAATAGTTATTTTTTCATAAATAAATCAAAATTAAATTTTTCAGAGAAAAAAAAAACGAACAAAAAAAAAGTACTTTCTTTTTTTTCCTTCCAGGGAGTATTTACATTATGAAACACTGTGATGACAAGTCAACACGCAATGTAACACCTGGCATGTGTGGAAGGTGAGTGAATGATGTTAAAATGGGAAGATTAGGCAGGGCTCTGCAGAATACCTAGAATCTGAAATACTAGACTTCGAAGAGAAATGTCAGCGGTGAAGATCAGAAGATTGTGAGGTGTTAATCATTGGCAACTGGCATTGCTTGCAAAGCAAAAAAGACTGTCAGCTCACTTAAAAATCTCCTTATCTTGTCTAACTTAATGTAATTAGCTTTAAAATCCAAACTCGAACAGGGATGAAAATGTGCTTATACCACATGTATGAACAAGATAATCTTGTGTCTGAGTTCCACCATGAGACTCCTTTAAATGCAATCCTTGTCAAGCTATCTGATTGCTTTTTAAAATTAGTATACACCTGTATCATGCCTGTGTCCCAAATAGGAACAACTCAGAAAGGTCTCATGTGGATGTGTGTGACAGTCATCAAGCAGAAATAGCTGATTGTTGACATACTAACTGGTTTTCTCTAATTGTTGATGAAACTCCAGAGCTAGTATTTTTTTGCTCCTGCTACTGTTTACTAAACAGACATTGGTTTGGGTGTGAAGTCGGCAGGTGTGGAAAATCTGTTTTTATCATCAGAGGTAGTGCTGCAGGGTGTTGTCTCAGTTTGGGGTCTTTTTTTTCATATTGTGTTTTGGAATATTGCAAATTATAATGAGGTGAGTCCCTATAAGCAGTCCCTCGGCAGCGTATCTTGATGATCAGAGATGTGATGCAAATGTACCTTCTTTACCTCAGGCATTCTCAGCCCGTGCACCTCCCACCCTGTTCCCGCAGGTGGGGGAGTTCACACCGAGGGTTGTGGCTCAGGGTGACCTGAGCAAAAGTGCTTGTCATTTCCTAAGCTCTCTGCTGCAAGACAGAGGTGGCTGTAGCTTGTCTGTCTGGGGAGGACAGTCTTGGTATGAGGGATTTGCAACCCCCACAAGCCTGGCTCTAATGCAGTGCTATTTCCCAGCCAGAGCTGGAAGGGCACACAGAGCTTTTGGGAGAATGCTGTTCTTTTCCTTGCCTCGAAAGAGCTAACAGGCACTTCTAGAAGCAAGGAAGAATAAATTCACAAAGAAAACTAAAGGCAGAGATATCAATACAAAACCACTTTGGTTTTACTTATTTTTACTTATTTTTGCACTTGAAAAATCTGGGGGTGGCTGCTCCCATCCGATGTAAAGCTTTGAGAGGACACAGCTGTGAAGTAGAGAAGTTCCCATAAAACTGAGAAGCAATGAGGTCTTTGATGGATCATTTGCTTTAAAGCAGCGAGCAATATTTTCTGTAGAGTGCTGGGGAGAAATTTTAATATAGAGAAACACAGATTGAGGTATTTCCTTGGAAAAGAGAACTCTCTTTCCCTAGTGCAGAACACTGGATCCATTTCTCTGAAACATTAGATGTTAAAGGGTCTTGTGTGGAATTGAACCTGCTGGTCAAAGTGGGTGTCTTCTTCAGGCAAACAGCTCTCCAGATCTCCTGGACTGTGTTGATTCTGCTTCCATTAACCACAGTGGGAATTTGGACACTTTACTATGCGCTCGTATCCTAGTCCAGGACTACAATCCCACCCCTCAAGTCACAATTTCAAAGCAGGTGCAATGGTTCAGAGTTTGAATGTGAGTTTTGTCTCCATATGGTAAAAGGGCTGTTGGAAAACACAGAAATAACTGCAAAAAGCAACATGAACCCCATTCAGTCCCTGAACTCGGTAACCTGCCATTGCACGCTCCATCTGGGAGTGGTGATTATTTCAGAAAGTTCAGGACAAAAAGGGAATTTATCTCTTCACCTCAAGGAATTGATGTGCCTTTTTCCACCAAAGAAATGACAGATATATATGTATATATAAAAAGCATTTCAGTTATTTATGGAGACCCTGCTTCATGCCTGTCTCTGACTTGGATAGAAATTAGATGGAGCTGAGTGTTTCTCTTCTACTTGTTTCACAAATTCTTTATTTCCTTATATTGCAGGCTAATTACCGAAGCCTATGTGAAAATAGAGGGGAGAAGGTTATTTTGCATTAGTTATGGGTCTCTGCAGCTGCTCTGGATTGTGCTTCTTCAAAACTTTATATCATTGTTAAAACATAATATTAACAAAAGACTATTGCTTCATCACCACAACTAACTAAAAAATTTACAGATTAAACCTGGTGATTTTAAATTAAAAATCAGATCGAATTGTACCAGACCTAATAAGGATCCCCTTCACCCTTTTAATTTTGATAACAAATGTTTTTTCAAAGAACAGAAATCTGAATTTTATGTCACAGTTTTCTTACTCCCAAATATTTTTTACTTGGGAAATAAGGGGAATTCTTTTTTAACCTGCAAATATCTCTTATTTGGGAAATAAAAGGAATGTTTTCATCTTTTCTGGAGATGAGAACAAGTGAAAACAACAGGTCCTGTCTGTCTCTGTCTTTGGCAGTGATTATATTTGCAACTTTCAGAAGCTCTGTTTTCCATAAATTCTTGCAAAATATTATTTTGAGTACTTCCTTGAATTCTTTCATGGTTAAATCTTGCATAAAATTCTCTGGTTTTACTACCCTTAGCAAGTGTCAGGCTGACAGATTTATACTTATTTGATCATTTCCTTTACCATGTCCAAACATTTCAACACTATTTGCTTTCTCCAAAGTTTCTGCCACTTCTAAGCCTAAGTTACTAAATGCAGGATCCAGAGGAACTTCCTAACCTGTACTTTCAGTAATGCTGGTCCTTAAAAGTTACTTTAGTAATAACTGTTTTACTTCCATTTTGACTACGGCTTGAGTGGAAAACATTCATTCTTTCCTTGTGATATGAACATGTCTGGTTTACTCCTGGGTAGGGAACAGATGTATTTGTTAAAGAATTCTGATTTTCTGTACTATTCCTGACTACTCTGGTGTTCTTGCTATTCATGGGCTTGTAGTATTGGTAAGGATACTCTTGGTCCCAATGGACCCAAACTTCTGCTCCTTACTGTCTTTTTCTTCATCCACATGTGTTTCCTTGCATCCCTTTTCTTCCTTATTAATTTTATATAGCTCCAGAGTGTACTTTCAGTGTTTATAACATCTCTCTTCTAAACATCCATTCATTATTGTTGCTTATTTTTTTCCCTTTTTTATCCTAGATTTTTTTAAACCATGCTTCTTCACTTACAGTCTTAGTTTGGTTTTGTTGTTGTTATTTAGGTCCTTTTTGTATCTAGCTAAACAATTTTAAACTACTCATTACAGACATCACATTCAGTCTTCAGTCCTTCCTTACAACTGGCTTGTACTTGCTTCATCTTCATGAAACTGGCTGTCTTGGAACACCATGTGTTTTTAACTGACTCAGAGATCAAACATAATCTCCTCCACCTTAGTTACCGTTAACTTTTACTTCTTGGTTAGAAAGTTGTCATCCATGATTTGTAGAAATTCCAGAGGAGTTAGTGCTGCTAGCAGGAGATTTTGTTATATATCACCCAGAGTCAATTTTCCCATGACAGTGCTGCACCCATGGTAGATAAATGGCTTTGGAGCTGCCCCACCTAATTTGAGCATGGTTTAACATTGGGGCAGGCAGACATTAGAACCTTATTTTGTACTTTACCCATCTGGACATGATCAACAAGCAGTCAAAATCATTTGCTCCTGAGCCAACACTGCTACAGAAGAAATTTTCACACCTGATGCTCCTCTGGAAGGTTACGGTCACTGCCTCCATCTCACAAAAGTAGGTATTTTCCCTGGATTTCATTAGCATGAATCAAAATTAACAATCTGGCAATGAATTTTGAGGAATATTTCACAAGTGTTGATGAGCATTTTAAATTGTTCTTTCAAGGTTATACTTTGGAACCTAAAACCTGTGTTTCCCCATCCTCAAAATATAATTTTGTCCTGTCACCTGCTTTTTCTTTAATTTCAGTTTTCTTTTGAAAGTTGTGAATGAGGGAAATATAAGTCCATTGGTTTCACAAGGCTGCTTTCTGAACTGTGCTCTTGCAGACTTCAAAGAAAACAAATGGTAAATAGGGAAGCAATGACAAGAACTTCAGAAGCTCAGTTCTAGCTGTTGTGACAATTGTCATCGGGTCATCAGCAAAGGCAAGAAGAAACTCTGTGTAACCAGAAAAAATACATTAAGAAATTCAAGTGATCCAGAACAGGAGACATCCTTTTGCTTTCTGCTTTTAGTTATTTGTCACCTTTTTTTTTGGGTTCAGCAGACCTCACAAGGAAGAATTCACAGCACTCAAAACTGCTGGTCCAGAAGGGGACACACGGGAGAGGGGTGACATCCTTGGAAGCGGGAGGCCCCACTGCTGTCCTCAGGGTGATATCTCTCAAGCCCCATGCCCAGGGGCTAAATGTGACTGAAAGACAAATATTGACCTTTGGCAGAGTTTGGAGAAATTCATGTGGGTATTTCCAAGAGTTTATGAATTAACCAGAAATGGAGATAAGTCCTAGGCTATCTATTTCATCAGCTAAGAAACTGTTGACTGAAGCCTAGCATGAGCCAAGTACCTACATGCATGGTGTTACAAAGAATTAATCATATCTTCAGATGTGGAACCTGCTAGTTAGTTTAATTACTGTCCTTTTTTTTTCCCTTCTTTTCTTTCAGTAGCTAAATGGATCCAATAATAATTCATTTTTTTTAACAGATGAAAGAGAAGCACGCTTCAAAACAGATAATGAATTTCTTCTTACTCGTCTGGAGACTGAAGAGCCATAATTCTGATTGATCAGATATGGTCTGCTTCAGAGAGGCACCAGATGTGATCCAGATTTTAAATAGATGCTGCTACTGTCAAAATGCATTCGCTCCCTCCTGGTATAACAAAGTGAAGTCCATCTGTCTGGAGTTGTGCACTTTTTTTAGTGGTAATAACAGTTAACATCAACAATAAGCTTTGTCTCATTAGTATCACATAATCCCTACTACCAAGTCCCCAGTTTCTGGTCCCCATATTATCTGCCATGGAAAAAATAAAGACCACAGCAGGAGCTAAGAAGGTCAGTGCATTCTCAGGGTAATCAGCTGTAGTAAATTCAATTCTGACAAGACAAGGCTTGCAAATGTCTGGGGAATTAAGGGATCATCTATAATTTCATATGTTGAGTGGGAAAGTGTCCTTCCAAACATTTATTAATTACAGATGAGGCTGTGTATGGTGCTCATCCTTGGAGAGATTTCTTCTGAAGCAAAGTAAGAAAAATAGATTTAACTGTTTGCTGCTACTTCTACAGAAAAAAATACTGATCTTTGCACTTGGCTTTACAATAGTTTCAGTCAGTATTCTTTCTTGCCTGGTGTTTATTGCTCTATCTTAGCAACTGATGCCTGTCACCTTTTATTTAACTTTTTGCATAAAGGTTTCCCTCTGTAACCAGTGGAGAAACTTGCCTTGTCTTTAGTCTGGCTCAGTGCCATCTCTCCAGGGTTTGCAGTGCTTAAGAAGTACCTAGCAAAGAACAACAGACAAAAGAGCTTCGTGTTTAGAACTGAACTTTTCGCTTGAATATCTTGGAACACTTTAGAAAAATTACTCCCCTTTGAGGTCTGTGTTGTCCTTTCTGTTTTACAGATGAGGAAATTAAAGCACAGGGAGGTCAGAAGCTAATGCTTTCCAACTTGGGCAACTGAAGGTAAGTGCTTACATCCACAACTTTCTTTCTCAACAGGAAGTCCTCAACGCTTTCACACTTCTTTTTGCATTTGTTTTTTGAAAGTGTGGGACGTATCTTACCCAAGAGATCACCAATAGTCATCAGAATTGCTGACAAGGCCATTAAATTGCCTTAAAATTAAGAGATTCAAAGTGTGTATCTCATTTCTTTCCCTTGGTGAAACCAAGACTGAAGAGGAGAAATGAACACAGAATCCACTGGGGACTAAATATCCAGGGAGAAAAAGAGCTATTTCAGTAAAAGAATAAACCTGCCATGAGAATGGATTGTTCTCAATTAAACACAAATAAGCATGGATTGAAAATTAGGAGGAGGTTTGGAACGATCAGAGGAGTGAGATCTGGGCAAAAATGGGGAGCCTGGGGACTAATAATGTCACTCAGGTTGAGATGGAGTTGGATCAGAATGTAGGAGGAATGAAGGGATGCTCTATAAGCACTTCCAAGAGACTGGAGTTGGTGATCCAGCACATCCTTCACCATGTTGTGTTCACAGTATTGCAAACCAGTTTCTTAATCCCTGCACATACATAAATACTGGGACAAACTGGTTTTCCTCCTTTCAGGGGCCCCATGGTATTTCTTCTTTAGGTTTTAGGTCATTTGGGTAGGGAAATGCTATTGCTTCCACAAGAGGAAAATGAATACCTGGTGATATCAAATGTCCCTGCAGTGCCTCGTATGCCAGATTGCAGCTATTGTATGAAGAATTTTCAGTTCCTTTTTGTGCCTGGCGGCTGATTGAAAGTTCATATTATTTATGGCAGAAAACAGCAGTGTACTTTTGAGCCTGAGGAAGCTGGGAAAGTGCAGTGGGTGTCAATCAATTAAGCTATTCAACTTATTTATGAAACAGGACAAAACAATGTCTAGGATATGAATTCCCATCTCAATGGGATCCCCCCTGATATAAAATGTCAGAGCTGAAAAAGGGTCAGCTCATGACCCTTGAATATTCTTTTAAACTATTTGCAAATCAATACCTCTTTTCTGGGTTTGTTCAGGGACCATCGTTCCCTTTTATTATAAGTCACGGGGCATAGACTGCTTATCAGGGAGTATGGAGACAGATCACTGCACTAAAGCAGCAGCTGGCTTTGGGGACTGGGCCTGACTCTCATTTCTTGGGGAGTTTCACTTCATTCTGCTCTGACAGTGCAAAGGGCTTTAAAGTGAGTATAATTATGGGGTTTGGTGACTCTTGGGCTCCTTAATATCTGCTGCAAGAGCAAAGAAGTCCTTTGCCATGTATGTAGTTGAGATTGTCTCCCTCTTACTACTGCCTGTATCAGCCATGAACATCATTTCTCATTTTCTCTTCCACATTCTTTGTGCCAGGAGGTCCTACAATGTCCTTGTGTACCTGGGGTTTGGGTTTGCAATCCCTAATTGTCTCCCTCTCTCTTAACAGTTTGGCTAGAAATAACCTGTTTGATACAGGTAGGTCTTGAATGGACAGATGGCCTGATCCTCAGCTGAGCATCTGGCCTATTAAGCTGTCTAAAAAGGCATCATCTTTACAAATCCAGTCTTAATCTCATTGCCCACTGTGTGACCCGTGGGGGTTTCAGTTCAGTGCCAAAGAGGGGAAGAGGGGGAGAAGGAGGGCAGCTGGAGGCTCCATGGAGCCAGGGGGAGGGAGGTACCCACAGGGCAAGTTGGCTGAGCTGAGTGCTGGGGATGTGACCATTTCTCACAATGAGGAGTTGGAGAAGGTCAACAGTCCTGGCTTCCTTGGGCTCTCCTGCAAGGAGGACATACACAAAATAAATCCTTGAAACAGTTGGTCCAGGCCTTTGGATAGGTTTGCCCATGGGACCTCCCATGGGCATCTTCTCATGGCATCTTCTTTCTCCATGCATAAATATGGCATCACCCTAATGCCTTTCATCAGCACTTGGGCAAGCTCAAGTCCAGAGAGGTGAACTGAGGATAAAACAACAGAAGAAATGTCCAGTTACCTACAATAAGAAGAGGGCTCTCTGCCAGATGAAGATGAGGAAGACCACAGTTTGCAAGGAAGTGAGTCGTTCATGTCGCTGTGCCATTCCTCATGGGAAATCAATGCACACATTTCTTGTCTAGAAGGCCAGCAGCGTGGTATATCCATAAAACCCCTGTGAAAAAGGGACTCCTCCTCTCATTCTGCCTCTTATAGAACAAGCCTTGAGGCAAATATTTGATAGTGTTAATAGCATGTGAAAAAGCAAAGAATTCCCAAAAAAGTTGTACTTGTGGAGTACTGAGGGAGCTGAAATTTGTATTGAATTCAAATCTGATCCCTACAGCTATGGACTGGTTTGAAGGTAGATCAGGTCCAAATATAAAATAATTTAGAGCAGTCTTGCATCAGATTCTTTTAGAACTAAAAATATTAAATTGATTATTTCAGTTCCCTGTGATTTTCCCTTTCAAAATTCAGATTAATTCCTTAAGAAATGAATAAGCAGAGATACATTAAGTGCTTCATGGTAACTAAGTATAGAGATGGTCCTCTTATGTTCTTCAAATCTATTTTAATGTATTTTTAAAAATTAAGGTAGTAATCCTTTTTTTCCAATCTACTTTAATAACTGGAGAAGTGAGTGGTTTGGATATTTTGAGTTTGTGTTACTGGAAAAAATGTTTCAGTGAAAGTTCGTCCTATGTCTGCAAAAGAAAACTTGGGCACTACTTCATTTACAAGTTTGTTTGCACTCAGTAATTCTGGTGCAGGCCTGTAATGATGTCTGGGAGGAAACATGAAACAAAAGTCCCCAAAGAGTCTCTCGTTGTTTGGGCTTTTTAAAACAGGATTTTCCTTTAATTAGTGAATCATGGAGAAATTGATGTTCACTTGGATTTAAGATGTGCAATTAAATCCTGCATCAACCCAAAAGGGCCAAAAGGAAAATGAACCTCTAGCCATGAGCTGGGCTGTAACACAGGCTTCCTCTACTTATTCCAAAGAGCCACTCTTCAGCTTTAAGCCAATCCTTCCAAATTTCTTTGTTTCAGGCTTCCATCTAACAGAGTTGTTTAGAGACATCCTTAACTTTAAATACATATACAGTTCTGTAAAATACCATTCAAAAGGCCTATTCACAGATACAGCTTAACTCTGATATGCGTAGGAAAGTGCTACAAGCATATTTCCCCAAAATAATCAATCAAAAGTGTTCAGGATCAAAATAAAAAAACAAGCAGCTCATTAGCTATCAATCCACAATTCAGCTAAAGCAAGGGAGTCCAAAAGTAAGAAAGAAATATCTAAGTTCTAATTATAGACGTGTAAGCAATACATTTCATATGACATTCACTGGAAGAATTTCTAGATAGCTCTGTCATTGAAAAGTGAAACAAAATTGGGTGAAAACATCTCAAAGACTGGAATATGAATATGAAAAAGGAGGTTTCCAGTCAGCCCAAGGTTTGTTATTAATAGGCACTTGCCACACAATACTTCTTAGAAATAGATTAGAAGTTGAAAGTTCACCATGATGTAGCTATGAAAAAAAAAGAAAAAAAAAGAAAAAGCTGATGAATTGCAGTTGCTTCCATCTAAATAAAGAGTAACTAACCAAGGAACCATCTGTCGGTGTATGATTACCAACTTTCTTTTTGTCTTTCAAAACAGCCTGAGAAATCAAGGGCACTGGGAGTAGAGGGGAGATCACACACAGGCTGCAGCCTTGCCAGCAGCCAGCCCCAGAGGGTCCATTCTGAGCCTTCTCTTATTCTCTTGGTGCACTAATTTCACACTGCTGGTTTTCATCTGGCGTGCCTGGATATTTCAAATACATGCTAAACACTAACAAGGCTTTTCTGCAGTAAATGTGGCTAATTTTGGTATGGTTGAGAGCTGAAAAGTGAAACTTTTCTAAGAGAGGAAAACCCTAAAGTCCTCTCAGTTTGTGAAACCAACAGAATAATATTAGTTCATTTTTTCCCCCTGTTATTGAATAGTAAAAGGCCTCAGATACGCTGAGAAAGCATGTTCTTAATGGTTTTCTTAAGGCTGAATGCCCTACTAGCAGTAAGAAAGACAAAGCAGTAAGATCTAAGGCCTTTTAGTCTCCAGAAAACGACATAGGTTTTTTATGCTGGAAAAATGAGGGATTTATTCCTTTTTCATGAGTTCACATGAGTCACATGAGTTCAGGGTCAATGTACAATTTCTCTTTTTGTTTCTATTCCAATGACCACCTATTTTGGGGTGTTTTATTTGACCAAACTCCATCTGACTCTGATCAAACTCACCGTATCTGGCTCTTTGTTGCTGAAGGCTTTTTGCAGTGTCTGCAGCCACGTACCCTCAGCTCACACAAAACCCATCACCCACAAACCACCCTCCCTTTGTGAAAGAAGAGTGATGGACACCAGTAGATTTGCCAGTGAAAGGCCACTCCCATCCTGTCCAAAATTATATTTTTTTATGTTATATTTTTACAAATCCCCCATCCCTGCCCGTGACTCCATCCCCTGCCCTCCCTCAACTCCTCCAGCTGTTCTCACGCCTCAAGCACCCTTGCCCCAGGCTTCCCTCTCAGCTTCTTTCCCTGCTGCATTTCCCCTTGTCCCCAGCCCTTAATCCATGCTTCCCACCTCTGACCCCGTGTCTGGGATCAGGTGGAAAAGCAGGTGATAGTATAAATATTTATGTCAAGAAGTCTGCACTTGGAGCGTTTCCTGGTGGAGTTGTCACATTAAAAAAAAAAAGAAATAAAAAAATCAATCCCCAATGCATGTACAAACCCACAAAGTGGCATGTTTCCTTTGCATGGCCACCAAAACAAAGACTCCCTCTGAATAATCAAACCCCATGAGCATGAAATTCAATGGACCTGACGTTGCCAGGATCACCTGCTCGATGCATTTCTACAATGCAAAGCTAGACAGCAATTACTATCCTACAACTACACAAGTAAAGCAGCTCTTTTGCCTGTACATCTTGTCAGTCCTATATGTTGGTTCCTGACTCTTGTCAAGTCAAAAGGGAAGCACTTTTCTATTTTTCTTTACATAATATACTGCTTTACATGTTAGCGTGGCACTGGCCAGTGCAGCACCCAAGTGACAGTGAATGTCCTATGGGCACAGATTTAAGCAAATAAAACAACTTGCTAGCAGCTCTAACAAGCACCATCCCATCGTATGCCTGGAAATGCTTTCAGACTCATTAAGCAGTCAGCAAATAAGACACATTTGTCTCCCATTAAAGGATAAATTGGAAATACTGAAAGGAAACCTATGTATGGCTGTGATTTGTCCAAGAGTGTATTAGCAGGAGCAGCCACAGTATGTTTAGCAGTTGGGGATGAGTTAAAGCAGGAACCAGAGTGAGAGGAACTATTTTAAATCATGTCTATAAATACTCTGAAAGTACATTTTAAACCATCAGCAGTCACAGCCATCGTTGACTCTTCCAGGAGGAAGTTGCCATTTGTTGCAGAGCTGCTGTTGCTTTAATTTGGCACTCAATATGTGTTTTCCCCACAGTATTAGATGTCTTGGTCTCTGTCCAGGACACATTTGGAAAGGAACTGATCCCTGTAGTTCCTATGCAACGATGAGATTTACTACTTAGGTCAATCTGTATCTTCGGTGGGACAAATAAACATAAGGAGCATTAATTAGGGCTGCTTGCTGAATTTAGATTGCATTCACACAACCTGATACGGTGGCTGGTGGGGCCAGGCTGGTTCACTCAAGGTCTCACTGGGTGAGATAGGCAGTAACCAAGGCCTGGATCAGCTGTGGGATGAAAAATAATCAGCCCTGCTGATCTTCTACACAGGCTCTAGGTTGGCTTTGGGAAACTCCTGGGAGTTTATGTGAATTTAAGGAATTAAAGCATAAAACCCCAAACTCTTCTGGATAAAGAGAGGTTTGAGATCATCTAGGGACATGTCAGCAGGAGAGTGCTTCTGTGATATTAAAACTGATGCTTCAACACACTACAGTAGTCTGATATGTATGTGATGAGTTATAAAAATGCATCTTTAAAATATTTTAAAATCAGTTTTCCATCTAGGAAGGGTGGAGGAGGGGTCCATGGTTGTTTTTTAATTCTGTTCACAGTCCTGCATTAACTGTGGTCTCTAATGACAAAGACAAGACTCTCTGGAGCTGTTTGTGTCCAGGTGCCCTGAAATAAAACACCCTGGTTCAGAAATCGCAGCAGCTTTCCCTTCCCTCAGCTTCTGAGTGCCAAGTGTTTGCAATCTCAGACAGGAAAAGTTTTCGGGAGGTACATGCTGGGATTAAGATACTTCCCAAAAAACACACTTGGTCAGTACAGCCAGCATGTATCTATGCAATTGCAAGCATTTTGCAAATTATTTAACACCTTGTGCTGAGGAGGAAAACCTGGTGAGAGACTGAGTCAAGCCTTAGCAGAATCACTTGAATAAACTGGACAGGGAAAGACACTGGTGTCCAGCCTGGAGGGTTTCTCTCTTTGGTGTCCTGTGCTCAGCTCATCTGCTTTTATTTTAATTTTTTTTAAAAATTGTTCCCTTACCAGTGTTTCCAAGGGCCACTCCAGCTGTAGTTTTAGGGTTTCAGCACTGCAGGGACTTCAGTGTGAGGTTTGCATTGCTGAGGTCATGGAGGGAACAGGTAAGACTGCAACCCCTTCACCTCTTTGGGAAGTCAAACATGGGTGAACCTCTCTTGCTCCAACATCCCCCTTCTACAGCACACACAGGGACCAGCATGACAGACTAAATACCTGTAAAGCTCTTGGTACTTTCGAGTTGTCCTTACTGTGGGGAGATGATTGCTTTTGCTTTCTATGTTAGATGATTTTGCCAGAGGAGATATACATATATTAAAGTTTTAAACGTTTTTTTTACAGCTTCACTTGCTCATCCTTCCTGCAGAAGAAAACCAAGTAAGTCTTTAGCTGAGGCTAAGATATCCAGCAGACTTGAAAACAGGAAGGTGAATTGTTGTGGTTTTGCCTCAGTGATGGGGGTCAGAGACATTTCTGTAATGCCCTGTTCCCCTCTCTCTGGATGGTTCCTTGTCCTTTGCTATTGGAAATGGACAGGGAATTGAGGCCCACCGTTTCCCATCCTTTGCTGTCACAACATGTCAGCAACGTGGGATACAGATGTTGCTGATTTCAACTGGTATATCCCTGATATAGAGTCACAGAACCATTAAGGCTGGAAAAGACCTTAAGATCATCAAGTCCAGCTGTTAACCAAGCACCACCACATTTGTCACTAAACCATGTCCCTAAGTGCCACATCCACACACCTTTCAAACATTTCCAGGGATGCTGATTTCACCACTCCCTGGGCAATATATTTCAAAGCCTGACCACCCTTTCTGTGAAGAAATTTTTCCTAACATTCAATCTAAATTTCACTTGATGCAACTTGAGGCTATTTGCTTTAGTCCTGTCACCTGTTACATGGGAGAAGTGACTGACTCCCACCAGTGCCTCCTACAGGGAGACAATTACTGCCCTGGTCCTGCTATACAGGGCATATCCCCTGTCTGTGAGTGCTGAAGGATTTGGAATAACTTAAATGCTCTGTGGTGGATAAAGCCTTGCCATTTGAGTGAGGTCCCACATCTTGACAGGTTTTCTCAGCGTGGCCAGACGTGAGGAGTTGCCCATGTGGGCA
The DNA here is from genome assembly GCA_013396655.1 of Campylorhamphus procurvoides. NCBI lineage: Eukaryota > Metazoa > Chordata > Aves > Passeriformes > Dendrocolaptidae > Campylorhamphus > Campylorhamphus procurvoides. The sequence goes on along the minus strand of WBMV01000267.1, from coordinate 1,038,890 downwards.
GTAAACATCTGAGCCAGGGGATATTGCTCATGTTAAAAGATCCACCTCTACTCACTGTGGATAGCCAGAGGGTAGGGTAAGAATAGGAGAGTCCCAGAAGAATAATTTTAAAAAGGAGAATGAGGTCACATTACTGAGGATGAGATCAAGGAATAAAATAAGCATGTAGGGCAGAAAGGTTGCCGTGCTAAATGAATTACAACCACTGAGGAGTGTTAGGAAACAAGGAGAAAGGTGCTATAAATACAGTAAAGTAAGAGAAAGACAGCAGCAGTCATAAGCCCATTACTTAATGAGGAACAGGAGCAGTACAGATGACCTAGAGAAGGCCAATATATTTCATGCCTTTTTCCTTCAGTTTTCTCAAAAAAAAAAAAAAATAAAAAAGAAGTGCTTCACTGTGATATAAAGCTGGCAAGACACAAGACAGAAGAGGGAAACAACAGACAAGAGACAATGTGATTAAAGTAAATAAAGTGAATACTTTCATCTCAGGGTACAAAGGGAACAGACCAGTGAAGAGACATGTTCCTCAGGGGTTGATATTGGGACTGGTGCTGTTTAATATCTTTTTTGGCTACATGGACAGGGGGATTGATGCACCCTCAGCAAGTTTGCCAGTGACACCAAACTGTGTGATGGGCTCAACATGCTGGAGGGAAGGGATGCCATCCAGAGGGACCTGGACAGGCTTGGGAGCTGAGCTCATGCAAACCTCACAAAATTCAACAAGCACAAGTGTAAGGTCCTTCACTTGGGTCAGAGCAATGCTAAACACAGATACAGATGGAGCAAAGAATGGATTGAGAACAGCCCTGGAGAGAAGGACTTGGGGGTGTTGGTGGATGAGAAGCTCAGCATGACCCAGTAATACGTGCTCACAGCACAGAGATCCCAGTTGTGTCCTGGGCTGCATCACAAACAGCATGTCAAGGCAGGTGATTCTCCTTCCTACTCTGATCTCCTGAGTGAGACACACACTTACAGTGCTGTGTCCACCTCTGGGGTCCACAACACAAGAAGGATGTGGATCTGTTGGAGTGAGTCCAGAGGAGGCCACGAGGATGCTCAGAGGGCTGGAGCACTTCTCCTATGAAAACAGGCTGGGAGAGTTGTGGTTGTTCAGTCTGGAGAAGAGAAGGCTTCAGGGAGACCTTACAGCAGCCTGCCAGCACCTAAAGCTACAAGAGAGATGGAGAGAAATTTTACAAGGACATGCAGTGACAGGACAAATGGGAATGGCTTCAAACTTAAAGATGATAGTTTAAGATTAGTTGTTAGGAAGAAATTCTTTAGTCAGAGGGTGGTGAGGCCCTGACACAGATTGCCCAGAGAAGTTGTGGATATCCCATCCCTGGAAGCATTCAGGGCCAGGTTGGACGGAACTTTGAGTAACCTGGTGTAGTGGAAGGTGTTCTTGTCTGTGGCAGGGGTGTTGGAACTAGATAATATTTAATATCTCTTCCACTCCAAACCATTCCATAATTCTATAAAGCAGGCAGCTTTGGGGTCCAGATATAATACGTGTCCTCAGAGAAGAGATGGATGGGGACTTGGTGTTATATACAGCAATGGGCGCCAACACTTACCAGAAGAGGCATTGCAATAGAAAATAATCAAACAGTACATACTTAGAGATCAATGCAGTGATAAGAAGCAACCAGCTGGATTTGCTGAGGTGCAAATGTTGTCCCACTGATCTTGTATTTGTCTGTAAGAGGGTTAGTGGCTCATAGTGGTAGGTAATTCCACTGTACATCTCAATGTGTACAAGTCCAGGTGTAGTAAGGGTTTTGGTTCAATGCCAGTCCTGATAAATGTTTGTCTGAAGTAGATCTAGGCAGGAATTGAGGGCACCTGAGCTTACCCAGTGACTCAGTCACAGCTTCTCACTTGGCTTTGTGTAAACACAACAACCATGTTGCTCTTTGTTGGAAAAGTGGAAAAATTGGCATCCCCTATTACATGGGGGAACAATGAGATTTTGTCTGCTTTTGTTTGTAAACCCTTTGGGTCTGCAAACAGGACCATCACAGGATATTTAGATACCTCAAAATGCAATTGATAGGGATGGGACTCTCTCATGCAAGTTGCTGGATGCATTCACATGAAGAACTTCGTTGAAGGATGCCTCCAGTCTGCTCCTGCGAGCTGGAGGAGGAGGAGGGGGTTAGGGTTAGTCAATTAGATTTACTCGCTTTTATGCATGACAGGTGTTTCAAAACACTCAAAAAGTAAAAGAAGGCTGAAAGTCATGGATGCCTTGGTGGGAGGGATTTTGCTGGTAAGTTTGGGTGAGAGGAATGAAGGGAGAGGGAGGCCTGTCAAGGCCTTTAAGGACAAAGGAAAAGGAGGTGTTTTTCAGTATTCCCACTTCCCAGTACTTCTTCCATCAGTACCTACCAATCCTAGCAGCCTTCTATTCACAGGTTAACAAAAGTTCAAAACATTCTCAGATTTTCATTCCAAGGGCAGAGTTTTGGTCAGGGGTTGTGCAACGGGAGATTCACATCACAGAAAGACAAGAATCTGCACATTCAATCCTGCTTAGGATTAACATGTACATGACACCCCGTGCACGTGACAGCATATATGAGTTTCATGTGTTGCAAAAGCTTTGTTGTATGATCAGAACCTGATGTATTTGACTTATGGGCTGATGTTACTCTTCTATTTATGTGGTCTAGGGAAAGGAAAAGAGAGAGGCAAGCCTTTAGGGGCAGTGACCCTTTCTTTATTCAAACCTGAACAGAAGGAGGGTCTTTATTTCCAAGAACTCATTTTTTCTCCTTGTCACACAATGAGGAGACTGAAAGAATAAGTCCTTGGAGCTAACAAGGTTGATCATCAAGGAAACTTCTGTGCCTTCTGAATCCTAGGGCTGTGGAAAAGATTTAGTGCTTTACTTTGGAAGCAGAAGTTATGAAAGCTCAATTTAAAGGCTGATTTTAAAACTGGCTATGCACAGACATTTTCTGCTCTTCCCCTAAACAACACAGCATGGACCTCTGTATGCCTTCATCTCCTGAAGAGCCAAATAATGCCCAATATTTCCCATATGATTGCACCAGATGCCTTCCAGCAGTCAATAGTGGGCCCAAGGTTAATGTTTAATATTAAGGGGGGGGTATTAAATTATGGCCACTGTAACGATAGGTTAAAAGCAGTGTTGCTGCAGAGAGGTCCTGCTGGGAATTCTCCACTTGGGGGGTGTTCAGTAGGGTGCCAGAAAAGACAGCAAGAAGAAATACGAATAACTGCACACAGGATGACAGGATTTGCTTCAGAGGAAAGAGCAATGTGAGGATAGAGTTAGGGCTTTGAGTTATGTTAATAAGCTGGTCTTATGCCCACTTGTATTTTACACATGTAACATGGTGGGAAGAGAAAAGAAAAAAGCTGTTGGGAGACCTGATTTCCCATCTCTTCACGAGATCTGCTGGTTGGTCCCTGCTTTTTGATCACTTCACGAGATCTGCTGGTCCTTGCTTTCCCATCTCTGGTTAAAGTAGCTATGCTATGGCACTGATATACTTTGTCCTGTCTTGAAAAAGCAGAGAATGAAGCTAAAAACCAGATAAAAATAGTCATGTGACACTGTTCTAGTGATCAAATTAATCTCCTTCAAAGTTTCTTTGCACTGCAGTTGCCTTCATGATGCTCTTGAACATATTTACCAAATAAAGGTGACTCCAGCATGGCAGAGATGCCTGTTTGGACACCAGTGGAAGAGCTCCCAGGAGCCAAAATAAACTGAGGAAGACTGTAGATGAGAATGGATTTAAACGAATTTTCTTGATTCCAATGTTTCTGTTCCCAGCCTAATTACTTGCTGTCCAGGTGTACTGCTGCTGTGCGAATCACATAGCTGGGCTTTTTGTGTGTCTGAAAACAGCAACCTGATTATCCAGCACCTTGTGCTCAGCCACAGGAATGCAAATCACAAAGGAAGCAGGCCCATGGCCTCTGTCTGGAGCAACACTGCTGTCAAAAGTGAGAGACAGTGTGTGTCAAATGCTTGATGTAGTTGCAGATGTTGTTGCAGACCCAGGAAATATGCCAGCCATGTCCCTGGAGAGCCAACTGCATAAAACTAATGTGAGAAGAAAGTAAGTTCTGTCAGTCTTGCTGGTTGCATTTATTTATTAGCTTTACTTTTCAAAGTGTGACCCCTGCTAAGATTCTGACTCCTGATGATCCCACGGGAAGAAAAAGGTGAAGCTGGTTGACATCAGGCTGTTGCAGTGTCCATCCTCACTTTCGATGGGCAATACACCACCACCACTACATTGCCAAGTGTAGTGCTAAGCTGTACCAGAACAATACAGCAGAGTGGCACACCAGGGAGGGTCCCAGGACACCAGGCACTCTCTGGTGTGAGCCATGCTTGGTAGTGACCCCTGTCCCAGGGTTGGTGTCTCCCAGACACTCTCTTCCTCTTCTGCTGGACCATATTTCACGAGTCTCATCTTTGCCCTTACATGTGGTGTGTCCGTCTCTGTGCCATGGAGAGAAAGGATGGAGCTGACGTCAGACAGGAGCCATCTCCCCACTGATGACCTGTGACCACTGACCCCAGCTGAGTTTCCCATACTTTTGGGCCTTCTGAACAGCACAGCTCCTCCCACTGCTGCTCTCATAGCAACGAAGCAAAGCAGAGGGTCTTCAGGGGCTGTCAGTGCTGTGTGTAGATAGATACTAATGACTTCAGATGGGCTCTGAGCAGCAGATTTGGGGGAGGCAGCAATGGCACACACCTCCTCAGAAAGGTCAGGGGTACACGGGGCTTGACCCCACATTCCTCGTGCATCCCCGACCCCCGCTGCAGTCAATCAGACCTATTCTGTGGCACCATTAACTTAGAAGATTTATGTGCTTCAGGCAGTGGGAGGAGAACTTGATTTCATTTCCAGCATAGTTTTTTGCTTTCCTACCCACATTCACGTTAATGATAACAGACGTGAATTCAGCTCAAGTAGTCAGGGAAACAGCTCAAGCCTGACTCTGCTCCCAAGCAGATGTGAACCACTGGCTTATTATTTCACTAAGTTGTTGACAACTAATGGTCTAACTGGGGAGAGGGGCAATTGATTTTGGATAACATTTTAAAACTGCAGACTCAGCTCAACAATTTATAACCCCAGTGGCTGTTTATTGCTTTGGCAGAGTTAAGTGGATTGAGTGGCCATAAACTTCCACTGGTTTCTTGTTACCATGATCCATGTTTAATGCTGTTATTGATCTTGATCTATCGTTTTCTTTAAACAAAAGTTTTCTTTAAAAAAAAAAGGCCCTGCAGCACTGGATGTTGCATGGAAAGGTGTTCTCTTGCACGCACTTGCACTTGGCTTCAGGGAATGCTGGTTCTCTTCACACTTGGCCTATTTTTGGGTAATGCTGACTTGTTAATCAGTTTATTGAGCTGAGCGTGTTATGCAGTTTATTGAGGTTCATTCCTCCTGCAGCAGAAGCAGTTTAGCACTGGTTGAGCATGAGCCTGCACTTTTAATCCAGGAATTATCTGGAGAGAGTTGAATTTGCCTGAAAGACATGAAACAAGGGTGTGAGCGTGAGAACTGACTATCATGTGAGAGGTGCAGTGAGAGTCATTCCAGGGCAGCCTGCAGTTTAAATCACCCTTTCCTGAACCTAGATTACCCAAGGGCAGCCCTTCTTTCGGTTGACTTCCAATGGAGTCCTTTATTCTAGAAAAGGTGGGATCTTTGGCATCATTAAGAGGAACTAAAGGAGGAAACCTCCCTGGTGAAAGACAAACCATCTAACTTTGCTGCCTGAGCTCTTCCCTTCTGCAAAATAAGGATGATAAAACCCAGCTGCTTCAACATGTTGTAAGGATTAATGGATTAAACAGGTCTGATCCTGTATGAATTGAAGGTTGCCTTTTGCCAAGTGTGTTGGACATGGCAACTCTACTTGGTAAATATCTAGTCATTAATTCTTAATTATTATTCTGAATAGTGTGGTTGTTCTAGTTATCTCTCAGGACTCATCCCATGGACACTGGGACTGGGGACATAAAAGGAACCAGGACAAATGTACTCCTTCTATTCTGCCATGTAAAAACTGTTGGCACTTCAAACCTTTTGCTGTGTGAATCATCTTCACCAGTCTACACCATGGGTAAGGTGTTTGCAAAGGACATTGTTGTGTCTACACTTTCGGAACACCTCCTGTGGAGGTGACTGGGTCCTTCCTTGGTGCCTCCTGGAACAATAAAATAATTGTCTGCCCAGAACAACCCATGTGACTCCCAGGAGGATGTAGGCAGGGAGGAAGGGCAGGTGGATCAGCCCAAGGCAACAAGGCCGTGGGTCACACACCCAGTGTGAAACTTCACACCATGAATCCAAAAGAAACAATGCAAGGAGAAACAGAGTGGGCTATGGATGAACTAAATCAGTCAACATGATCTTCAGCTGTGGTGAGTGAAGAATTGTTGTGAAATCTGTGCCTCTGTGCAATGTTTTTCACCAGAGCAAGGGATTAACCAGAGACCAAATAGTCACTGCAACACTAAATCATATCAGGTGGAAAATGTCAGGCCAACTATTTTTGGGGTGGCTTGTATAACTTTCTGAGTCTTGATGTATTTTAATTTCAAAGTGCTTGGCATCACTGAGGCAGGACGTATTGGATTAAAAATCATACACTTAAAAGTGCAAAAGCAAACTGTCTGCTAAAGTAAGTGAGAGCTTTGCTTTGAGGTTTATTGGAAAAAGAGCCAAGTCTATAGGATCTAAGGAAATAGTCCTGCAAAACTGGTTTAGTGTGGAGAGTGCACGAGAAGAAACAGCAAAATCAATGAGGCTTTGCAGAGACCCTGGCAAACTTTGAATTATCTTCTTTTTAAATGTCCTTTTCTGGGGAAAAGAGAGAATATATACACAATAAGGGATTCTTTTCTATTTTGGATATAAAGTGTAATCCTAGTCATCCTTGTGTTTAGAAATATATAGAAGAACTGGCACAAAGAAAGGCAAAAAGGGCAGAGAAGAACAGAGCAACTTTCATGTGTAGGCTGTGACCCTTCAGCTTAGAAGGAAGGTGGCTGAAGGCAGTGCGATGAAGACACATAAAATCCTGAGCAGTGTGGAGAAGGTGACTACAACCCAAAAAGTAAAGTTCAAGCAGTCAGACTATCAAGTTTAAAAATAAATTATATGAAAGCACTAATTTTTCACCCAGTGGAATTGTGGAAGTCATTGCTGGGGATGATATGGAGGCCAAAATTAAAAACTAGTTCAAAAAGGCATTTTCAAGGAGGTAGAGTCCAAGAACAGATATTAAATTCAGTGTTCTTCCAGCTTGGTAAATCCCTGGATGACTTCACTTTGGGAGGGCACATCATGGAAATACTTGACCTACATGTGTTGTGTTTACTTTCCCTAAGGCACTGATAGGACTAGGTGGGGCATTGCCCTGACTTGAAGTGGTCTCTTTTGATACTCTGCATTTTTTCCCATGTCTGTGTAGAATGAGAAATAAATGATTACATGTATTTTAATCTAAAATTATAACATCCTGATTTTAACTACCTTAGACCAGCTTCTGCTTTAGTCAGACATTCAGGACCAATTTCACATCTTAAGCAGAAGCAGGGCTCCCATATCTCATTAGCAGTGCCCTTCTTTGCCTTCTAAAAAGATGTGCAAAATTAAGATCCCTTTCCCGACATACCCTCCTAGAAATACGGCCAATTTCTTCTTTGAAAGCAGTGTGTGTGATTGTCAGTGCATCTCTAAGCTGTGGCCTGTAGTTATTCAGGGGATTTTCAGATGTGCTGCTCTGTTTTGCTACTTTCTCCTCGGGTTTTTAGGTCAGGGAGCTCAACTCTGAACACATGCCTACCTCTTTTCTTGAAGATCTGAAACCTTTAATGAGTAGGCCAGATCTTCATCTTGTGCAACTGGCAGAGTTCCACTGCCTGCAGGAAAGCTACAGTGCTTTATAAAGTATTTCCAAGTACCTTTGCATCCACCTCAACCATTTCCTATGCACAAATGTAGCCAACATCTGTTGCAAAAGTGATATTAAACAGCTTCAGGTTAGCATATTTACCAGTGAAAACCTCGTTTTGCATGGGGGAAGAGGGTATCCCTCAAAATTAGTTTCTTCTTCTGCCAGTTACCTTAAACCTCTGGGATGAGGGGTGGCTTTTCTTCATCAGTTTCAGACTTTTGCCCTCTGACCTGTTCAAGTTATACTCCTTCTTTATGTTCCTTGATGTTCTGTTCTCTTGGAGCTGGTTCTGATATCTAAGGCACCTGCAAATTTTTCCTTGCGACTTACCTTTACTGACAAATTCTAGGTAGTCTTGAAACTGAGCCTCTTTGAAGCTAAGGATTTAGCAAGGTTCAAGTAGGAACTGGACATTTTATATTGATAGCAAGTGCAGAGAGAACTATAACTCTAAAGCTAGCAAAACTAGAGGCTTGGAAATATTATCAGACCGCATTCTTCAGGGTTTAAGTGTTTCAGTATAAAGATTTAGGATGAAATTGTCCTGGCAGGCAGATTATCCCACAGCTGCATGAATTTTCTCTAAAGCATTTGATGCTGGCTTACATGTTAAAAAATGTCTTGCATAGATGTGCATTAGGTCTGATCCAGAGTGTCCCTCTTGACTACTGCCTGAGCCACTATTTTAAGCCTCTCTCTAGGAGCTTGTGGAAAACCACAGTGGGACTTTCTTATAATCTGAGACAGACCTCTCTTTTTAAGGAATTGCTTCAAGATTTTGTAGTTGGGATTTTTTTTCCTTCTTTTAAGAGTACTAAAACTCTGCTAGAGCAGACACCAGGAAATTTATTATGGTCTGATCTCAGGAAAAAACCTTTCCTACCTGGAGCTATAATAGAGTTTGTTCATCTTTTGTAAAAGCCAGTACAATCTGGTCTGAGATAGTTAAAACTGAGATCCAAACACTAGACACTGCTAGCCTGAAATATATAAAATAACTTACGATATGAAAGATCAAACAATAATTTTTCAATTTAGGAAACTTACTTTGTGTCCAGTTCTGCCTTTAAGATGCTCACCCTTATTTGCACACATTTCTGATGAAATGAAGACTGACAAAAGGTATTGTAGAGTCTCTGTCACTGCAGATTTGGCAGAACAGCTCAGACAGACAGACAACCACTGGGACAGATAGCCAGGCCTAGGCAGGTGGATTATTTAGTTTCTACTCATAGGACTTTCAGTCCTTGGAAAATATGGTGCCATTGCTTCCAAGAAAAAACAATGTCAAATAGAGGTACAGTTCTTAAATATATATATTTATGCCTACTATGAAACATTTAATAAATAAAGAAGTATCATGGTAGAGGCAATGGGTGTGGATGACCTGTATTTCTGATATGTTCATTATTGCCTCTGCAATCCTCAGGGAAGTCAGTCCAAATCTCTGTACTGTACCTCCCTGGTCATCATGTAAGTGACTCCATTGAAGTTTCAGTCTCCATGGCTTTGTATGGAGATGTTTGTTGTGTAAAGGACTCACTGCCAAGACATCTAGCACATGCTGAAATGGTTGTTCAGGACTTTTATCTTAGCAATAAATTTTCTGCTTCTTTGCTAAAGCACTGAAATTGCCAACAGTAATTCAGAGACTATCCCAGCATAGGAAGAATTTATTGGGCAGGGAAGGAAAGTGAGGAAGATAGCAACAAACGCGCATCTAAGGGCTCATAAAAAGAGTTATCTTTACAGGATTTCTCTTTAAAATCCCATTCCACTGTACTGTGCTCACTTTCCTGCTGTGGAAGCATTGTTTGCTTCTCATATGCAAAAGTCTTCCCTCTGGCTTGACTTTATAACAAGCTTTGCTCAGATTTCCCTCATGCTTTTCCTACACTGGTAACAGAAGTTGCTGCAAGTTTTATTTGATTGCAGTTCTATGTTTGGAGGCAAATCCTAAATTGGCAAAGCCTTGGTACCCATCAGGAAGCTCTGGTGATGCCCATGGTTGGCCTTCAAGCACCACTGTGTCTCCCTCTCATGCTGGGACCATGCTGGAGAGGCAGCAGCTCTGCCCAGTACAGATGTAGTGATGGCCTTTTAATGTTCACATGGAATGGCAATGTAAAAGTGTACCTAAAACCAGGGGGTTTGGCAGGTCATGGATGCCCCAGGGTAAATTGTGGCTTTGCCACTATGGAACAGCCCATGAACTCCATCCTGAGTTCGAAGATGCCTCTTTTGATGCTCTTCTGCTTCCATAAATGAGCATTTTCTAATGAAAATTATTTCACTGAAAAGTTTGTAGGGGAGGATTTATTCCCCTACTTTCTTTAAAAACTTGGGGAGAAGTTTCTTTTTAATGTAGGCAAGAATTCATATTTATATGGCCATCATCACCCAGTCATTTGCATTTTGGGCTATGTAAAGGCCTCATTCATCTTTGACTTGAGAAATTCCTCTGCTTTCACTAACTGAATTTTGCACAAACAGATATTTTTGGTCCAGTAAGACTTGGCTTAAAATTCTCCAGTGCTGAGCCTTTTTCTACCAGTTCATACATTACTCCTCATTAATTTTTACCTTTGTAACAATTCTATATTTTTGCTGCAGGATCTTTGCATTTTTTGCCAGCCCTCTCCCCTCACCATTTACAGCTTCCTTTGGCAGACTGCTAAAAACTGTCCTGCTCAGGGGTGAGGTAAAGCAAAGCCACTCCAGGCTTGTGCCCAAGGCCACTGCTCCAGCACTTACACAACTGCATCATCTTTCAGCTCTCATTTATTAGGAAAAACAAGTGTCTAGCTCTTATGTTTGCAAAGAAGGGTTTGAAATTTATTCTTTTACTTGTCATTAAATTTCCTGTTCTTTCATTGTTAGGGATGGGCTTGGTCATAGAGTGGTGGGGCTTAGCATCTCCTCTGGGGCACAAGGGCCAAAGCTGCCCCATGCCCTGTGGAGTCTGACCGCTGCCTCCCGTCTCCTGTGCCACTCTCCCTTTCAGGCATAACCCCCTCTTTCCTGAGCTTTAGTTTGAAATCCCCACCCACTTGCTTTTATCTGAAGCATGGACCCTTCTGAAGCTTCTCAGGACAATTTCCATGGGAAACATTTGTCTCACAATGGAGTGGCTTCCCATACTTTTGGGAGCAGAGGGGCAATTTTTTTCTCATAAACTGGACTATGCACCATTGTGCATACTGTAAACCTCTGTCAGAGGCCTGAAGAAGGACCGGTTGCCTCCAGCTAACAATACCACTGGGCTAATTGGTAGAAATAATTATCCCAAAGGCTGGAAAAACTCAATTAGAAAAAACCCACATTAAAATATTGTTCCCAGATACTCTATCTTCATTATAAGAGACCACCCATGTGGGTCCTGTCCCCCCACTGCTATTCAGAGGTGTTATTTTTAAAAAGTAGGAAATTTCAGACGGGGTAGGGAAGAAGGCTAAGGGAGTCTTTGGGTGACGCACAAATCACTCAGTCACTCTGCACTGAAGAGACAGTGTGAGAGGAGTAACAAACCATTAGTGAAAGCCAAGTGCCTAGACTTCATGGTTTTATTTAATAATGTGTGGTCCAAAGGCATTGTATTAAATGTAAATGGAGGGGGAAATTATATTCCATATAGTCCACACTGTATTGTAGTCGTGCAGACAGCTGGTTGCAGCACACACAGCCTGAGCCACCTCTCCGGCGGTACATGCCATCCTCACTGAGGTCAGTATTATTTCATGTCCTGACAAGGATTCTCTGCTCAAAAGACTTTAATTTTTTTTGTCTGCTTCAAGCAACAGCGGGGGGTATGAGCAGGGCATTTTTCTCAAGTGATGAAGTCTGTTCCCACGGCTGTGGGAAGGAAGATGGAGGGAGAGGGAGCGGGAGGCAGGAACAGGCAGAGGAGTGGGATATTCAGAGAGATATGAACTTTGGCAGGAACATTTGGACAGAGGTGCTGGAAGTAGCTTTAAACCAGATATGATGTTTGAGAGCTGGGAGGCAGCTTCCTCTTCAACAGGTCTGCAGTCAGCAGAGAGTTTGTCCTGGCCTGTGCCTCAGATGCAGCTGATGAATTATTTCTCTATATTTCTAAACTTGCTGGCCCATATGGAAGCAAGGAGATATGATGAAAACCTGTCTCCCCTCCTTTTGTTTGGTCAGCAGCACCTGTGGCTCTGTCTGCTCTGTAAATACCCCTCACAGAGATGTTTGGGAACCCAGATATGCACGGTGTGAGCTGGAGAAGAGGCAGGGCTGCTGCCTGCCCTGCCTGCTCACCACTGCTCATCATCCATGTGGTGCTGTGCCTGGAGGCCCTGGCAGGGATCAGGGCTCCCACTGTGTCCTCTTATCTGCAAAGCTGCAGCCTGATGAAATCCCTGTCCAAAGGGTTGACTAACCTGGACAGTCCAGCTGTGGAAGAAAGGAAATGCTGTTCTCACTTCATAGAGGGAGCGTTTGTGGCACTGAGTTTTTCTTGATGCCAGAAAGGATGCTGTGGCACAGCAGAGAAGAACATCCAGGTTACTGCATGCTCCTTTTTGGTTAGTAGGACACCCTGATTTAATATGCTAGGCTGGTCTCAGGGTGATGGCTGCATCCCTTTGTCCCACATTGCTGTACTGGGCAGAAGAAACACCTGAAGATGTTCTCACAATGCGACAGTTGTGGGGACACTCTGGTCCCAGGAGCTGCCTTGCTGCTAAAATCCAGATTCTGGCCTCCAGAAGAAGCAGCATGGATGTGTTGTAGGCTGGTCATGTCCTCTGCTCCTACTAGAATGAACCAGGAATGGACAAAAGGATGTTTCTGATCATTGCCTCCCCCCTGACCTCAGACTCAGGGTAACTTCAAACATTGCCATTTTTGAGTGCATCTTCCCTGTCCTCTCCTGTATCTCCCCATCAGACAGGTCTGACAACAGAACTGCAAGCAGAATCGCTGAATCACAGAATGGTTTGTGTTGAAAGGCACCTTTAAGATCATATAGTTCCACCCTTCCACTAGACTAGGTTGCTCAAAGTCCCATCCAACCTGACCTTGAACACTGTCCTTCAGGGATGGGTGGTACTTGACTGCCCCTTCCTTGTGCTCAAGGTTCAGCACAATTCCTTGTCAGTGAAATGCTCCCATTTTCCTTCTCTTCATGTAACTTGCAACCTCAAAGTGCATCTTGCCTGTGAGAGCAAGCATGAAACCCCTGGTCAAAAGTCCTGTGGGAAAAGGCTGTGTATATATCCTGTGTATATCCAGGAGTTTGCAAGAAGCTGGAAATGAAAGAGGTAGCAAGAAGAGTTGCTTAGACTTTTTTGTTTGTTTGCTTTAGTTTTTTGTTTGTTTTTTTGTTTGTTTGGTTTAGTTTGTTTGGGTTTTTTTTAATACATTTTTTAATTTAAGAATAAAGTCTTCATTTGAGCTGGAAAACATAAATTTGAGCTGGATCCACATTTTGGATGGCTCTGTTTCCAGATAGAGTGGCTATAGTCATGCCTCAATCTGTGACCAGCAATGACATTTTGCTACTGCAGTAGAGAAGAGAGGTGTTGAAAGACATTTTACAACTTAGAAATGGGGAAATTCTTCCCTTCTTCCTCCAAACACACATGCCATAATGTGAGCAAATATGGCAAAGTGCAACTATGTGGCACTGAAACTGAAATCTGCCTGGTTTTCTCCTCTGGGACTGTATTTGACAAGGTCTTACTATTTCAGGAGTGCTAAAACGAAACAGCAATATACTGCTGAGCTTCATCCAAACCCAGTTTTATTATATGAACTGCTTTCATCTTCTGCCTATGCCTCTTCCCATCCAATTATGGACAGAATAAACACAGCGAACCCACAAACTTTGCTGCTCTGCTCAGAGCACACAGCAACTATGCAGTATGGCTATGAAAAAATTCAGACATCTCACCTCTGTATAGGAATTTTTATGTATAGTTACCAGCTTCCTTTTTAAAGGAGGGAAGAGCAGTGTCCCTGTTTTACTAATGAGGAAGCAGGATGAATAAGATGTAAACCCAAATTCTTTAGAAGTTTGAATCTTGACTTCAGGATAGGAAGATGTAAGTGTCTGGATGGAAAATGTAGTATATTCAAAGATATCTAGTACTGGAAATCTTTAATAGACATGGGTCAGCCTCTCCACTGTGTGGTGATGCTGCAATTTCACTTTTCCCAGCTCAGGGAAAAAAAGTGCCTGTTCACCCAGAAACTGGGAATTTTGTTTTAGTAAGGCTGTAGGAATGCCATCAGCAGGCTTAGTAATATTCCCAAGCCTGCTGAATTCAGTGGGAGTCCCTCTAACCGGATCCAGCTTTAATGGTAAAACAACTCCTAGGTTATTTTGAAAAGAATTGTCAAAAATCACCCAGTTTAGGGATTCTTAGATCCCCTTCTTCTTTTATGACCCTTCTATAGGACAGCTCTCCTGAGACCTAGGTGGAGAGCAGCCAGCTGAGCTGGTGGTTTTACAGCAAAAGAACCAACATGCTCACAAGCAAGTTCTAATACTGTCTGATGAGCAGTATAAATAAATAGGATGCAACGAACAGCAATATTATGCAGACATGCATTGTAGTCATTTTAGCTGGATGAGCTCATTCAGTACCATGGAACAAAATTTTATAATTGCCTGGGGGACATAGTGGGTGCCTTTAAGGGGTAAAGGATATTAATGATGTTATTCAGAAAGATTAATGCCATTATATCACAGCATCCCCCACGACTCCAAAGAGCACATCTATTAATGAACTTACTTATGATTAAAACATGCTGAGCAAAACAATAGTTAATTGAGCAGTGGAAAAAAATACAAGGGAAGATTTTATCTTTTATGAAAGCAGATTTACACAGTTTCGCCTGTGACTAAAATTGTCTGTGAGGTGCATAGGATCATGTTTTCAATCAGAGACTGTCATCACCTTTTGGACAGGACAAAGGAACTGGCCACTGTGGGCTTCTTGCCATCCCAAATTAACTGCTGCACATCTGGCACAGAACAGCTTCACCACTTTCCTGCCTTTCACTGCTGCAATATCTACACTGTCCCCACTGCTTGGACAGGCCAACCAAGGGCTGCTGGAGCAAAAAACTCTGAGACAAAGTGTACAGATACCATATGTCTGGGGTTTTGGATAACAATGCCTACAGTGAGAATTCCGAGGAGGGGTTAACTGAAGGCAAGTCAGGGTGTTGCAGGGCATTTGCTGAGTATGATAAATGCTCCTGTGCCTGCTCCTGCTTCCTGGGGGAGGCAGAATGTGCTGGCCAGGCCAAAGAGGGTCTCTGCAGACCCCAGCTGGAGGGACTGACCCCTGAAGATGCTCAAGACTCTGCACCTTTGTCTTGTTGCAGGGCTGGTAGGAGGTATCTGAGGTGGGGAGAGGGACCTTTGCAGGCCCTTGCCAGTGTCCCCTTGACAGCAGACAGAGGAGGAGTGCTTGTGGAGACCCATCATAAGGGATAAATGCTTTCAACTGCACTTCCACTCCTGGATCAGAGGGCCTGAAGAGTCCCAGAGTCTATTAAGGTCTGGGTCCATTATGCAGTTTTTCTTGCTCACATATAGTGTTATGCGTGTAAAGGGCACAGTTGGGAGTCAGACATGGACTACCCCCTTAAGGCTTAAGTTCAAGCTGTGAAGATGTTGGATGACTTGAGTTTATGCAACTTGCTTTTCTAGGCAAGACCTTTTTTTGGGGATCTTTCAACTCTTTTTATGAGTAACAGCCTGGCAAGATCTCCACTTTAACAAGTTGCCTCAAGAAGCAGTTGAAGATTTTACAGAAAACTTCTGACCATACCTGTCTTAACCTGCAGCTTCTCAAGTGGTTTTTATTATTTCAAGAGTCATGCGGCTATACTGCAAGTTTTCTTTCACTTCCTCAGACTTAATTCCCAAAAGTCATCAGAGACACATTGATCAAAGCATGGCTCTGTCCCTCTGATCTCTGGGAACCTGCTGCCAGAGTATGCTGTCCTGAGCCTCGCCCAGCCCCAGGGCCAGGGGTGGGATATCTACATCTCAGGCTGTCCATCCCTGCAAGGGGAACAATGTTTCTTGGGAGTGGAGCAGGGATGCTGGTCCCTGAGCCTCTTGCCAACTCTCCCTGTCCACCTGCCCTGGTCACAGCTGCAGGTGACCCCTTCTCCATGTCCTCAGCCAGATGAAACCTCTACCCACACCTCATCTGCTTTGGTTCAACCTCCTCCATCTTCACGGGAGCACTCAGGGCTTTTGGGCCAGCACAATGTTGCCTATTCTCCTTTGTAAGCAAACAGCTGCAGTTGATTTTCTACTCCATGTTCTCTTTTCCCTTACAAACCACACTATACATGACTTGTCCTTTAAAAGAGACACTTCCCTCCCCTTCCCTGCATGCATATATCTCTCCCTCTGTCCTCTGTAAGTGCCAAACTCCACATGGCTTGGTGTCCTTGCTGAGATCTGCCTTGGCACCACAGAGGGGCTCCTCATTGTGGGGCAGCTGGTGTGATCTATCCCTGGACACAGGCACTTTCCTCCTGCTGGAAAAAGAACATTTGGGCTATTAGCAGAGAGGAAGCTCGCAGTGTCATGAAAGTTTATATCAAACAATTGTTGTACCAAAGGAGCTGGAAAAACAACTTTTTTTAAACACCGCTGTATCATTTCCCCTTTTTTTTTTAAACAAAAGCTCAAACATTTCAGCTATAAAAAAGTGGACAGTGTATTAACTCTTAATGTTGCCTGCATAAACCCCAAAAAAACCCTATGTGTTTCAGCCCAGAATGCTGTATCTCTAATCCTTCATGGTGGATTCTTATCTCAAAGTTGTGTTGCAAAATAAGTTCTAATAAAAATTATGCACCAGCCAAGGCAGGAAATACAATCCTTGCCCTACCCTTTCTATCTTGTTCCCCATGATTACAGACCTATTGAGTGTGCTGTAAGGAAACACACAATAGAATGAGATCAAATAATAAATGGAAGCAATACATCAGCCATATACTCCTCTAGCCTAAAACAACTTTCCCCTCTGATTTCAGTCCACAAGGCCATGAACAGAACAGCACGTATTACCCTTTGTGGGTAAAAGGTGTATTGAGGGTAGAGGAAAAAATTGTGAGTTGATTTTGCAGGTGAACACATAGTAGAGTTTCCCAAAGGAAGCCTAAAGCTGAAAAGATGCGTGGATTCAAGTAATGTATCTGTCACGAATGAATGTTTTAAGGTCACTTAAAGAAGGGGTGAGGGGGGGTGGTTTGCACCACTGCAGCATCGCAATGTTGATTTTTATTTAGTAATTTATTTAAAAAGATAGGTATTTCATTAATTTGTGTGATTTTTTTTCATTAGGGATGTGAAAAGCTGAGGTACCCTGAACCAAGTGTGTTTTCGTGTCTCTGGGAGACAAGTTGAGTCTTTACCAAGTCTTTGCCCAAAATTCTCTCAGAACTGAAGTATGTTTTTCCCATATTTCTCATCCTGACTAAGCTTTGATGAACTTGGTTTGCAGAGGTCTGTGCAGAAGTCTGTACTGGTCCCCAAACTACAAGAACTGCTATACCTTGCCACACAAGCTCTGGATTAACCCAAAATTATGAGATGAAAGACCAGAAAATTTTATCATCGGTTTGTTTGCTGTAAGATACTGACATGTTAGCTGTTGTTCCCAAAACTTTACAGGGAACTACATTGCATGGTGTAAACAAAGTTACCCTGTACACTGATGTTAAACAAATTATGTCTAACAGTAAATTTTTTTTTATGACAAATGACTCAAAAAAGTTACAAAAGTCTGTTTTTGTGAAACTATCTATCTGTAAGGCTGCAGTATTGTAATGTAACTTTAGCATTCATGATATTTTAGTGCTAATACTTTACTAGATTTTGCAACCTAGAGGTCGATGTTATAGACAGCATGAAACAGCATTTTGTATCTGAAAGGTTGAGCAAAGGCTAAATATCCTTAAATTACACTCATGGCAGTATAAATGTTTTGAGTTCTTTTGCAATCACAGTTTTGTTAAGCAGCAGCACTACTTTTGTTGAACTTGTAAACTTTCCAGTACAAACTTGCTTTTGTTGACAGTACGGTTTTTGTAGCATTTGCAAGATAAAAAACTATTTTGATGATCAGAAGAACCTGGCACTTACTTACAAGAGAAAGAGGAAGAAATGTTGACATTATTTTTTTGTTCTATTATGGTAGGCACTTGCAGAGGATAAAGTCCATTAAAGCATGGGAGCTGATGAGACATAATACGAATGATGTAAATACGTAAGTAGATAATTGTCTGGACAGTTGTGTGGACTTAAGCTTTTTAAGCTATTATCTGTGTGTATTGACTGGTCCATAAGCATCTGGGTCTATGCTTCATGAGCAGTATGAGCTGGGAGAGATGAGATGCTGAAAGCTGTGAACTGGGGGCTCAGCCTGGGCTGAGGAGTTTCAGTGTCCTCTGTCTCTACGTTAGGGCTGGGCTTGCAAGGGGAGAACCTGGTTGACTTGATTTCCAGTCGTGCCTTTACTCTGCAACTTCATGAACCAAAATTATTGCTGTCACCTTCCTTTAGCAAAAACCACCTCAGTGTGGCTCCTCGTTTGCAGAGGGGAATTGGACACAGCTGCTGGGACACATAATAGTTGGTAGCCCTTTGCTGTGTAAAAGTCACAGACAATGAACTAAATGTTCACAGCCTGTGTGCAGCAGGAGAAAACGACACTAATGCATGTGGAAAAAACAAAAGGAGGCAAGCAGGAAATAAATGAAAAAAATCCATGAGAAAATGGATTTTGTGGTGTGTTTAACCATGGCTGGGAGGAGGTGCCTATGAAATGAGAAAGTTTGCTTGCTTGCCTGTAGGGTTTATTTGTTTTTTAAAGTTTCTTTTAAAAGGAGCAGGAAAAATCAAGCAAAAAGTCGAGTTTCTCATCGGCTGGTGACTCAGACAGCTCAAGCTGTGAGCAGCTCTGTGATTTCTCACTAAGCAACATGTGGTTCTCTCAGCCTTGGTGCAGAGACCCCCTTGAAAGACCCATTTGGGCAAGCTAAAATTTATGCTAGTGTCTAAAACTAGGCAAGCAGATTGGCTTTTATTGGGAGAGGAATGCCCTGACTGAAAGCAGGATTAGCTTTATGGAAAATCACCTGTGCTAAACACTAGTTTGGGGCAGTGACTGATTTAGTGGCAGTGGGTGGAAGAAGCCAAACATCTGTTTCCCTCAACCCTTTTAAAACATTTCCCTCATCCTTTCATAGCATCAAGCCTACAAGTATTTCAAGATCAAAGTTCTCAGCTTCCTGAACATTTCCTATATTTAGCCAGTACCTGAATGAGGCAATGACCTTTCTCAATAAGAGATGAGTTGGGTGAACTGGGATTCTCACCTGTGTGCACAGCTTTCTTCCTCTTACCCAGCACGGTCATGAGTGCTCACGATTATGTGTCCCTATAGTGTCAAGCTCATGTGGAATAAGGTTTCACATCTGTTTATCAATGATGGACAGCACTAGGATCTCCTTTGCTAAAGATGCAGTTGATCTGGGATGTGTGAGATTACAAAAGGGCAAGACTCAGGTTTCCACCCCATGTAAATTGCCAAAATTTTTGACATTTTTGTCTCGAACTTCTCCGTTAGCATCTAATGCAGACCACCTGAAATCTTCTACTTCGACCATTTGTAAGCCTTTTATTTATGAATCAAGCTACTATTAATTTACTATATATGTTATAGATACATATTGTAGGATACATATGCATGTGTCAATAAACCCTGATTTTTTTCTTTCATTGGAAAGGTTAAAATGGGCCATTCTGACAATTCTGAATCTGAAATACTTTCCAAAACATATTTTTCCAGTTTCTCTGGAGAATTTCCCTCCAGTTCTATAATGAAACCATTCAAAATAGACTAAACAGGCAAAGTATTTAAATGACAGTATTCCAAATGGCAGACACTTCAGAGAGAAGCATTAGTGTATACTATGTGTTTTTTGACACATCTTGGTTCTTTGGTACAGTGTGTATTAAAAAGCTTTTCTCTTTTTTCCATGATATTCCTCATTTGTGGAGGGTGTGCTCCTTGGAACAAACTTGCTGTCTAAACAGTCTCAGGATGAAGGCTATTACAGTTGAAAAAGCTGTATAACTGGCCTTTATTTAATTAATGGCAACATACCTTGCAGTCGTGAATATTTACGTTATGGACTGAGGCTTTTTTTCTAACTTTGTTTTCTGTTGCTGAGGCTTTGATTACTTTTTGAAAGAAGAAGAAAGCTGTAGGTATCTGTACCACTTTGCAGCTTCTGGAAGAGTTTAGGTAGATTGAAAAAGCATTGCTAGGAGCTGACTGAATTGGATAATTTTTGTTTTCCAGATATTTTTTTTCCTCTCTTTTCCCTGTCTCATCCATACCGACATAACTGGCATTTTAATTACATAATATTGCACTTTTTCAAATTACATTTCCCTATGATGATGGGATAGCAGTTCTCCCATCAAGATGCACCAAAGTGTATACGGTTGTGTGCGGGGGAAGGAATTTAATATATTTTTATGCAAAACTCATCTATACTTCAAAAATGAACCAATTTCCATGTGGAAACAGATTTGGCCTCCTTTAGAAACTGGCTGACTTCCATGGAAAATGTATCCATTTCGGCCAACAACTCTCTAAACTAAAAGAACTTTCTTTGCGAGCATTTTAAACCCAAAATGCAGCACAGAAAACTTTTCAGAGTGAGTTTATTTGCAGTCTTATACTTCTTCAGTGGTCACCCAGCTATGAAATTGGCTTGGTGTCATAGTGAGCAGCTTCAGGTTTTCCAGAAGTGTAAGACAGCAACTCCAGTCCCAAGCAATTGAAAAAAACCCCGAGTTTATCCTCTCATCTGGAGTGTGGTATTGGCTACAACATAGAGCTCCCTGGTGCCGTGATGGGACACTCATTCTGCATTCATGGGGAGGAATGTCTAGCACAAGATAGTCCTCAAACACCACCCAGACCCAGTCCTACCCCAAGGCCTGAAACATCTTGATAAACCTCCCAGGCACACTGAAAATGGAGAGAAACATATCCTTTTGCAGTTGTGATGCTGTGTGAGTAAATTCCTGGGCACCATGCTAAGACTTCACTGTAGAGTTTGGCTTGAGCCAAGGATGGATTTTGTTACATGGCTGTAGACGTGCTGTGTGCCTTGCCTTTGCCCCTAGAAATGCCCAGACTGCTGGGGGATTAAGATTTGCACAATGTCCTCAGGGCTCGTACAAATGTGGTAGGAACAGCAGCATGAGAAAGGGCATTTTCCCCTTTTGAGAAAGGCTGCTGTGTTAGTGGAAGGTGAGGGAACGTGCAGTCTAATACCTGACATTTGACTTATTTTAAAAATCAAACTGTCTTTCCCTCTGGCTTTTTTGTCACCCCAGTCCTGAAATCTCACTCTCTGAGCAAATGGCTTCTGGTGGCTGGAATCCATTTGATGCATCCTGACCAGCTCTGCTGTCAGAGCATGGTGAGGTCCCACAAGACAGTGAGCTGCAGGACACTGTGTTAGGAGCCCCTCCCTCCAGCTCCCGTGCCCTGTCCCTGTCAGCTGGCCCACTGCAGCTGTCCCCTCCTGTGACCCACTGCTCCAGCTGTGTCACCTGTCACTAAAGAGGGCACAATGAGGACCTCCCTGTCCCAGACCAAATTAAAACCTGCAGCTCTTCTCTCCACTGAGCTGGTCTTGGACTGATGATGACAGCAATGGGGCTTTGAGGAACATGGTCTGGTGGAAGGTGTCCCTGCCCACAGCAGGAGGGCTGGGACTGGATGGCTCTTTAAGGTCCTTTCCAAATAAAACCATTCTGTGTTTCTGTGATTCCATGATTCTATGATATAGTGCTTTTCTCTGGGTCACACAACAAGTGAATGGGGGAATGTGCTTTACAACAGGTTGTTATCAAATTTAAAGCACACAGCTCAGGCCCCACTCACTAGCTGCTTAAACAAGTAAAGAAAATTCTCTTGGAGGATTTTTTTTCATGGTGGGTTTTAATATGTCACTATCTTTCCCTTTTGAAAACATATTAAAAACTCCAACATAATTTCTTTCCTTGCCAATGTCAATGTAAGAGGAGGAATAATATTGTCATTCAGGTTGCTAATGTGCTATTCTGTTGTCATAGCAATAAAATATTATTATTATGTTCAATTTTTATTTAGGAATTGTCTTTAAGCTTCAGATTTAAACTGAATTAACCAATTTTCTCAAGTGATTGGTGTCACACTTTGGACAAGAGGAATGAAGCTAAATGGAAAAGAGCAGCCGGTCCAGGTACTCTTACATCTTTATGATAATTTTATGTCTCTTCTTGTGGTTACTGTCCTTAATAGAGACATCCTGAAGCTGGTTCAGCTAATCAATACATTTATGCAACAGTCAGGGGCTGCCATATGGTGACATTCTCCTCTGAGCCTGTTCCCGACTCCTGGCTGGGTCTATTTCTGGATTTACTGAGAATCCTCTGAGAATAACAGCTGGGTGTAAAATGATAGCCCGAGGGTGCTGTCCAACACACACTTCAGATTTTGGATTATTTATATATTTAGGCAGATAGTGATAAAGTGGAACTCGCTCCCTTATGGTTCCTTATTCTAGAAAGCAGGTTTTTGTATAGGCTCACCAAATGCTCTGACTGAGGCAGTGGGGCAGCTTCCTGGAGGAATGTGGTCTTGGTATAGGCACATCTACAAAATGAATCTGCTGGAATACAGAATTGTGGCTAAGGTGCTTTCCCCTTGGTGTCGGATGCATTGTAAATGACTGCTGGAGATTGAACTTTTTTGACTTATCCAAGGGGAATTCCAGGAGGAGGTGGTGTAAGTGGCTCCCTGACCTCAGTGTCACCTGCTTGGGCTCCTCAGGTGTATTGATGCATACTTTTGATATGTTTTATTGGCTCCTTTGTCATTTCTGCACATGCACAGAGCAGCAAAGAACAAACTAATTCACTTTATGTTGGTTGCACCTGAAAACCGCTTGTTTCCAGACCATCTTAGAACTGCTTGTGTCACTTCCCTTCAGCACACACTGTTCAAGGCTGTGGCTAAAGGGAGTTGAAGTATTCCCCAGTGCAGATTTTCCCTCTCATTCTGCAGTATGTCTACATTCCATGGAGAGTGAACTGGTTTGCAGTTACCACACAAATTGCAGGGTTTGTTCCCACCCCATGGGCATTTCCACAGCATGTCCAATCTCAGCACTGAAGGTCCAAAACACACGTGAACCAACCAAATGTTTGTCTTTAGTCTGAGAAAATGTTGTCAGAGTGGGAGTTGCTTGCAGCTACTCTGCAAAAGGTTTCAAATAATCCCAAATAATTGACCTCTTGAAAACCTTTAAAGGCCTCCACAATTTAGGCCATTTCCTTTTTCAACTGGATGGCCATTATGGCATGAAATAATGAGAAAGTGGAAGAACCAGGTTTTACAGAGCATAGCAGATTAGTCTGAATTAAGGTCACCACAAGTTACTTGGTGCTCAGTGTCTGAACAACTGACACCTCTTCCGTGAGGATGCAAACTGCTATGGAGCACCTGGGATGAGGTGGTGCTGGCAGGTTCTCTGATGAGTGTGTGCCTGGCACAGTGACCATCACTTGAGGTGCTTCATTTCAGTTATACACAAGCCCCATTTCAGCCCAGGACCTTCTCACATTTCTAATTGCTTTCAAGACTGAAGCTGTAGGCACCACCCATCAATGATTCACATTTCTAGAGGCAATTGTTCCCATGAAAGAATGAGTTATACTTTGTACATAGGAGTGAATGACCCTATGGAGAGTAGAATATTTTCCCAGCCAATTTATTTCTATGCCGGAAAACACTACCCTAAGAGTAACTTATCCAAGGGTTTCCAGATATAACTTCCAATAGATTTTAAAAGTAAGATGGATTTTCCAGGCAGACAGAGGCAAAAGGACATTTTTAACAGATTATTCATTGGTAACAGAGAGATGTGCATGAACTGATTAGAAAATAGCCTTTGATATGTCACAATATGGTCTCATAATTCAGTTCTGTGACCTACCATTAGTGGAAACAAATGCTGCATTTCAATAACATCTACTGCCACTTCTCTCTCTTAGTGCAGAAGGAAAAAAGTGAGAGGAGCCAATGCTAAACAGTTTTTGTGTAGACCTTTGAAGATTTATGCTGGAAAGTGTTTTGACATTTATAAGGCACATTTAATCACCACAGGTGGTGTGGGGTAGATAGATACTTTACTGCTCACGCTGAGAAATTGCAGGAATTATTTCAATGTGGTCATACAATGTGGTATAATGGGAGGTGTTGGTATCTATTGAGGCTAAGCAGTGCAGTTAGCTGTTCATGGACATAATTCCTGGTATTATTCATAGAACAGAGACATGGGGTTTGAGATGGGTATTTTATTTTAGCCCTCTGTCCCCATCACCCTCTGGAATCCAAATTGCTGCTTTGACTTGGATGTCGTCTCCTGTCCCTGCAAATAATGTAGGAATATGGGAGTGCAGGTCAGGGCCAGAGTGAGCAGCTGGATAATACTGTGGTCACCATTCCCAGAGAATGTTACACTCTTCACCTTACTCACCTGCATGACCATGAAATTATGCTTTCTTCACATGTAAAGGATCAAACAGAATAAAAAACATGCAGTTTATTCAAATCTTATGAATGGGATCAGTCATAAGGTCAACCCCATTACTAACTTTCAGGAAAGGATGGAGCCCCATCCCTGCCTTCCCTCAAGCCACTGAATTATCCATCTTCAAGATGGTTTCTGAACAGATATTTCTTGCTGTACTGTCTTCAGTGAAACACTGGCCAAAACCAATGAAAAATGTAACTTAAAAAAATTTGTTTCATATTTTAGGTAACCTCTTATAAACCCAGAAAACACATAACATCTTGAATGCCCAATGCCTGCCCACAGCTGGAATCAAATAGGCACCTTCTCCATATGGGGAGAGGTGGCCCTGGGGGAAAAAGTCCAAGGTCCACTCAGGAGGAAATGAAGAGGAGGCTGGAGACAGGACTATCACCGAGTGAAGTTGGTGCTGATGGCCCTGGGCTGAGCTGAAACGGGGTCCTGGGCCATTGGCAGGGACCTGTGAGGGTCTCAGGGGAAGCTGGACAGGGATATTAACATGTACTGATGCCCTCGGGGCATTGACAGTCTCTGCTATTTCCTTTATATTTCTTGAATTAACTTCACAAGACCAAAAGATAGGGAACAGCGGCAGCTTAGGAAGGTAAGCAGGAATGTGCATTCAGAGGTGTCAGCTTGTTAAAAACTTCTCTGAGCTTAGAGCAGCCCTTGAGGTGGGGGTGAACCAAGGAAGAGAAATCATTGAACCAAGCCAGTGTTCAAGGAGCTCTCTGCCATGCATAGCAGTTTATGGGCCTCAAGTAGCCTTAAAGAAAGTAACCTGTAAGTTCTGTAATTGATTTCAGCAAGAGGAAAATTAAGGCTGTATGTTTAGAGACTCTGTTAGGAAAAAGATTTTGCAATTCCCTTTGAAAAGAGCACCTTAGTGCTATGAGGACTTTCATCATTGCTGGATGTTTATTCAGAACAAGAACAACAGTTACATACTAGAGGAGTATGGCTGACCACATTAAGAGGGTCTGTCCCTAGCTGTTTCATGGCTAAAATCCAAATATAGCTTAGCCTATATATATGCCCATATAAACACAGACACCTTGCTAACATGTGTGAGTTAGGAATGAGTTTGCCATCGGCTCTTTTCATAATAAATAGAGGTAGAGACAAATCTATGACTCAGATCTTGGTGAGCTTGACTAATTACTGGAGGGAGAAGAAAGCTTTGCTTTGACCAGACTACTGTTTTATAGGAGCAGAGGCAGGCTGACATCTATGTGCTTCCTACACCTAAACCAAGTCAGATAAATCCAGTCTAGAAAGCTGGTTCTTCTTGTCTACTTCCCTCACCTATTAAACTATATAATATTATGCTTTTCTCCATACAGCCAGTGCCTATCCTGGGAGGGGGGTGTTGATTAATTAATTAAAATACCAGTGCTGCTCTCCTGATTTCTGTAGCCTGGATGGTTGGGAAAGTGTGGCTTAAGTATATCTAAAATGGTTCATCCTCTTTCAAGGACATTTACTGAGACCTCCAGTGTCCCCAGAGACACGTGCCTTGGAAATATTAACTGGATATATTAAGAAACATCATGTGACAAAGACTTTTAAAAGCTGGTTTACCTTCCCATTAGTGCATGTTAGGCCTTAGTAAACCAAACAAAAGGTGATCTGAGAGCCAGGAGGATCAACACAGCATTAATTTATTTTCTGTTGGCTCATTCACAGCACATTTCCAAGAAAATCCTTAGGGCCCAACTATTTCATTGCTTAGAGGGCTTTAATTTGGGCATGGTTAAGGGTCTTCCAGGCCACAAAGCAACTGGATCTCCCGATGTGACTGCATTAATAGCACTGATGGGAGAACACTAATCCAAAAGAAATGTGAGCTCTGGGTGGGAGACACAAGCTCTATAGTTGATACAAGTGTAGGTGTTCAGACTAGACAAAGATGTAGAAATGTGTCTGTGCTGCCTTTGGATATAGGGCCCTCGTGGGGAGCCCTGAGTGAAACACCAAAAAGTTTGCTCAAAGTCCAACTCTGTCACCACACTTTGATAATAATGAGGCAAAATATTCTTCCCCCACCAAAGGTGTGTTCTGCTTTCTGACAGTTAATGCAGTGAAACAAATTTCCCAATTGGCAGCAAAATGAGATGCTGTAATTTCCGTAGCGTTTGGGCAATTTGAAGGGTTTGGCAGACGGTGGAAACTTTTTCAAGAGCTGGAGGCCAGAGTGCTGCTTGGCTGCATGAAAGTTTTCCCCTGCATGGCCACGTGCCCTCAGAACTGACCCTGTGCCCAGGGAGGCTGGTGGGGGTCTGGCCCTTGTCCTTTGGGGAAATACAGGAGCCAGAAGTGGAAAAACACCTGTATTGAGCCCAGCCAGACGGAGCTGCCAGTCTGAATGAGTCCAGTTAGGAATTAAAAGCCCCAGCTGACACCCTGTGGTGCCAGTAATATTTTTTTTAGTCAGACTGGTCATATGAACTGTGTTAGCACTGCTAATTTCCATCAGCATGCTGTGTGGGTACTTACTTTGCTATGCATTTCTGTGAATGAAAAAACTGCATTGGGTCTACCAATATCCATCAGTGCTCTGTCTGGGCACTCACTTTGATACACACTGCTGTGAATGAAACCTCAGCAGAATGCCAATTCCAGCATTCCTGAATATTGGCACTGCTTATAACTTGTATCTGAAATTAGTCCCAGTCTCCCAGTCTAGACCTGGCACATCACCTTTGCCTTGAACAAAAATACAGATCCAAGCATTTTTTGTTCTTGCTGTGTTGGATTTCTTGACCCAGGTTTCTTAGCTGAAGAGTTTCTTTTTCTTTTACTCTTCTTGCTTTCTTTTTTCTTCTCTTTCTGAGTTACATGGGGTTTATTTCTCATTTATTAAATTACAGATGAGAAACAAAGGCAGTCTTTGCTGATCAGTTACATGCCCTCCTTATTATGTACTTGGTGTTCAATTTTTTTAATCCAACTTTGCCAGAGTATCCTTGATACTGTTCAGAAAAGATAAATAATTTAATCAAGTCACAAAGCCAAAAACTTCCTAATATGTTGACTATCAAATATCTTCCCATTGTTATGACTAGCACAGGTAATGGTAGTATTACTGTTTGCTATTAGTTGTCTGAAATCAGCACTGATTTTACAAAGGGTGTTACTGTGAACATGTTAATTTGTGGAACTGAAGGCAGCTTTCATCTGTTTGATCTTGTTCAGCACTGGTGGAGGGTTTAGACTATTTCTGGGCTGGTGTGTAGTTGGAAAGTGAGTAATTTTATAATCTCAGTTGGTCCATCTTTGGTCAGTGTTGCATCTTGCACTGTAGACAAAGCCTAGCTTGAAAGTGGAGGAAGTGACCAAATGGCCACTGAGAAACAGTTACATGCAAGGGGTAATGGTTTTGATGTAAAACCATTTGATGTGCTCCATCCCTGGAAACACCCAAGGTCAGGTTGGACGGGGCTCTGAACAATCTGATCTAGCTGGTGATGTCCCTGCTCATTGCAGAGAGCTTGGACATAATTTCTGTGAAGTCAGTCAATCAGAAATCAACAAAGCTGCACAGATTTCTATCAACTGAAGATATGGCAAATAGTTTTTTCTGCCAACTGGAAAAAAATGCAACTTATCCTATGCTCAAGCTGGGCTTCCCAGTGTGGATGGTGTTGCAAACCTCACTGCACCCTTCAGTTCAGCACGATATTTCTGTTCCTTTGTGCATAGTGCACTATAGGAGTACCTGCTGCCTGAGCAAATGTGAGTAATCCAATGCTTGTGTGGAACCCTTGGGGAGATTCAGGCTAGATTAGGACTTGCAAATGTGAAAAAAAAATTAATCACTAAATAGCACAGCCTTTATTTAGTAATTAATTAGTTGACACAGTGCCTCAAGGAAAGAAATCAACCAGTGTGTGTACATGTATATGCACATGTCTTTCTCTCTCATTATATGTATGTGCAGTTATTTTAGTCACATAAGTCATCTATACGGCTAAATTTATCCTTCTATGAGTCTGGTTTGCTCCCTGAGCAGACAGAAGGTCTCAGATTGTGAAGAACTGTGGAACATCTGCAACCTCATTTCCTCAGTGCTGTGCCAGGTGGCCTGGGGTAGCGTGACACAGTCCAGAGGCTGCTTTTGGTACCCAAGGAAAAGTGGGTCCTAAAAGCTGTGTTGAAGTAGAACATTTCCAGAACTACTTCCTCAGTAAGGCTTTTTAGGGACTTCATAAGAATCTGACAGCATGGGTGCTAATGTTGTCAGTTTTTCCAGAGGAGAACCCTCACACAGGGAGTGAAAAACCAACCACAAACTGTCTAAAGGACACAATGGCACAGTTACTCCAGTGTAACCCAACTAATGTCATCTTTACAGAAAGGGAGGACTATGCAGAGTGTATTTTTTGGTGGCATTGTACTGATCCCCTGTTATGGCATGCACTGTGACATTTTGCAAGGATTTTAGAGATATTTGCAATGGGTATTGACAAATAAACAAAAATTAGTAGGAAAAGTATGTTACAAATCCTGAAAGACTTGGCTTTTGTTTATGCTTAGCCAATCAGTCTTTACCATCAGATCACAGAGCTGGGCAATGTGTTTTCAATATCCAGCAGAATTGTTAATATATTACTTTGACATTGTCTCAAGGACTGGGCTGAGGATTCCAGTTTCCACTGGGATCACTGAGAGTTATGGGAATGCAGTCGTCAGTGCACTTTATGGAGTATAAGAAACATCTCATGCTGATAGCTCCCCAAAAGCTGTTGTTAGTGATTATTGAACAGGAATGTTTCTGGAAGTGAGACATAGCAATAGGAACCATGTGAGTATTTGTCAGAATTTTTATTAGTGCAACTGGAAAAAAAAAATTTGGTGACAAAATTTGGGGAAAACTCTGAAGTTGGTACTGTAGCCAGGAATGAGAACTGCATGGTCAACCAGAAGTAGAAATGTCTTGATAAATATATTGTAATACAAGCAAATAAAGTAGATACATTGAGGAAGAGAACAGAAATTAATTCAGAGTTATTCAGTGGAAAAACTGATGAGACTGAGTTCTGCTATCATGGTTTATCCCAGGGGTTAGCAGGGACCAAGAAACACTGTGAGTTTAGTGTGGAGGTAGTGTAACTCAAACAATGAAAAACCATATTCAGTTTCAGTGTCTATAATTGACAGAAATACCATTTAAATTATTTTTGAGGATTAAAGAAAATGCCTTCACAGGCAAAACATTTGGGACTTACAGAGTTCTGTGTTCAGCCAGCCCAAAGGAAGTGAAGTAGCTGAATTTCTTACAACATCTACGTACCTCCACGTGAAGAAAGCACCAGCTCCTGAAGTGTCCTTTCAGCTTGTGAAGAACATTATAGTGGGGGTTTAAGTGCTGAAGCCAGACCTTTTCAGGCTGACAATGAAATGTGAGTTTTAACAGTGCAGGAAATCAACATTTGAAGCAAAAGTGGCAAGAGAAACAGCCATTTCTCCAACTCATATTGTCCTTATACCAAGACTGATGGTCCTTCTAGGGAAAATGCTCTAGTATTACACAAATCAAAATTCTTATCACGATATCAGACAACTGGGAGAAATGCAGGGTTCTGTGAGAAAAGTTATGCAAATTGATTAAAAAGCCATTTTTTTTTTACCTTAAAACCCTATAAGCAAAATTGGGCTCTTTCAGGTTGAGCTATTTAAACTCTCTGAATATTTTGTGCTAACAAATTTTCCTGAATTGCATCAACTAGACATGCAAAAAGGACTGTGAAGGAATCCAAGGACACGTCTTCAGGCACAAATAGATATCTATGAAATGCTGATTTGGTGTCTGGCTTTCCAGAGCACACCAATTGCAATGGAACTAGAAACTCTTCATTTACCCATCTGATACATTGTAGGTCTCCTAGTTCCTCACATTCCGAGTAATCACTAGCAATATCCACTGTGAACTACTAATCAAATCACTATTAATCAAATGTAATTAGGACATCCTTTTAATGAAGCTCCAGAGTTCACAGGACTTGGAAGAAATGCAAGAGGTAGTAGCCTTTGTGATGGCTGAAAGGTGATTGCAATGGAAAATTAATATATATATGTTCATTTTCCTAAATGATTCTATAATTCTATGGTTAGATTAGATGATCTTAGATGTCTTTCCCAACCTAAATGATTCTATGATTCTCTGATTTTCCATCTCTCTGGTTCCTGACTGTACTATTTCAGTCTAGTTTTCCATTTCAGTTTCAAAATAATTTGCACACAATGTTTTGAGCACTGCATTTTGCCAGCTTAAAAGAAGACAGTCTCTCTGTTGCAAAGAGCTTTTCCTGTGTCATCAGTGAAGGGTTCAAACAACTTATTTATTTTAGATGTCTGGCTCAAGTCAAAGGTGACCTCTCACAGCTTTAGAGCAGGATCCATCTTCTGGCCAACTGGTCTGTCTGGGATGTCCAGCAAAGCAGCATGTGCTTCTCCTGGCTCAGCAGCACGTAAGACAATCCCGGGACATTGCAGAAGGTGGGGGGACACGGGAGATCAGAGGTGGGGAGGTGGTGCTGGGGGTATCCAGAGGGGAGAGGCATGCAGTCTGCAGGGAGGGAGATGGCAGTGAGGTCAGGAGGATGGTGGAGCTGCTGGTTTTGGGGTGGCACATTTGTAAGGGGCAAGGCAGACATGACCGTAGTGTCCACTGTGCTCTGAGCTCAGGCTGAGGCTGAAAGGTAATGCTTCAAATGAGAGTAGAGGGTATTTAGCACCTTCCCATGCCAAGGTCCTCACTGCTGATCCTTGAATATCTTTTCTACCCAGCCAAGTCAGCTTGTGCTTGGGAGAGATTTAATATCAAACATAGTGTGAAATTCAATCTCTCCTGTTAGACGAGCTCTGACAATGGAGCTGCCATGTGCTTGGTGGGTCATGTCAACCTTAATTTACTGCCCCTGGCTGCTGTGGAAATGTCTCAGGACTGTCACACTCCCACACTGCTGAGCTCTTGGCTTGTACACAGTGACCAGGCAGAAGGTAATCACAGGAACGGGGCCTTTAGAGGGGGAAAAAAGGATTCGAAAGCAGCCACAGGCACCCTCCAGTGTTATTAGACCTGTCTAAATTTATGTGGACTGGAACATTACTGACAACACAACAAGGCACCAAATGACAAAAAAAATCAGAGTTGGTAAAAGAGGAGAGCATGGGACATTCAAGGAAAAGAGGCAAGAGGAAAGAAGCATTATCTTCAATTTATAATCAGGGAAATGAGAGTGGGAAGAGTCAGAAGACCCCTCCTCAAGTGCCAGATCCACTTAGACTGCAAGAGAGGAGGTTAACTTCTTTTGCCATGGATAAAATATACACAAAACATCTATAGTTTTGGTCAGAACAATAATAAAAAAGCAAACTAATCAATAACATCTTTCTTCTGAATCAGCTTCAGTGTCTTTCTCATGCCCTAACCCAAGGACTGTTGTTGCTGTTTGATTCAGGCTGCTCTTCCCACAGCATACAGAGTTACAGCACATGTGAGGTTAATTCTGCAATTTTAGTTCCATTTCCCACTGAACATTTTTTCATGTATTTCAAACAGTGCAAGCAAAGAGACATTGTTTTACTTGTAGAAACCAAGCATAAAGAAATCAAAACTGGAATGCCAGGACTCCCTCATTAAAGATGAAATACAGATGCAGCATGGTGCAGTTTTGGAGGCAGACTGTGTAGAGTAAGTCTCTTAGCCTGTGTAAGCTCAAGAGGCCAAGCAGATTTGTCTGTCCCCATACTGCCCCTCTACAGCTCAGAGATACCTTGTTTTGTGCTCAGTTCTTTGGCATTGGATGAAAGTCCATGTACTGCTCTATATCAGATCAGTCATCTGAATGGGAAGTCAGGTTTAAATAGTTTAAGGACAGAGGAAATCTTTCTTTCTAAATAAATATCACAAAAGCCAGATACTCATTAAAATACTGTTTGTGTAGGAAAGAAGCCAGTAAAATTATGCATGAAGGTGCTGAGCCAGGCAGTAAGATTATGGAGTTTTCTGACGTAGACCCCTCTGATGCAGCTTGTGGAGGCTTCCTCAGCAAGAGGCAGCTGGACCTTCTTCAGCAACATTAGTTTGGGGAATGAAAAAATGGTTTTTGTGATGATTGTTCCAGATGGGCCTGCCAGAAATCCAGCTTTCATTCCCTGCTGTTAATCAAGATAGTAAGGTTTAGCTCCAAGAGGATCTGTCTGGTATGCCATGAGGATCCCTCTCACCCCTGCTCCCAAGATTTAAATGTAAAACATGTAGATGGTTCCTTGGACACATGTTCTTTGTCCTCTTCACTCAGTAATACCCCAACCCCTCTGCTACAGGATCTCTCCACAATGAATATTGTGGTCCCTTGTTAACCATAAGCACAAGGTGAGTGGAAGGCATGGTCTGAAAAGCAGCTGTGCCTATGGATCTCCAACAGTGGGAGATCTGAACCACCTCAAGCAGAGCTGGGAATTGAACAAGGGACTTCCATAACCTGTCTTTCCTGTTGCTTCTCAAGTGAAAACACCATGTTACTCCCTCTGGAAACAACAGAGACAGGTCCTGTAAAGAGCAGGGGGACCACTACACCCTTGAGGAGCATGTGAGTACTCTTCAGCTCACTGATGGTAGCTCTGTAGTGCAAGGTGGCTGAAGTTGAGCCTATCTGATTGTGAGCCTATCTGACGTTTTCCTAAAAATCACAATAAAGTAACTTTCCCAAGGTGGTGAGAAAAACCTGTGACATTAAAGGCCCCATTTTGGGGTGATGTTTTGAGTCAGCTTCTAGCTTGCTTGAAACCTCATTAAAAATCATGCAGTGCCCTGATCAGTCCTGGCACAAAGTTATATTGGTGCAACCTCACGTTGGAAATTACCTCACTGGCCTTTATTCGCCTGAACATTTGCCCTTCAGCCTAACTTGGTCATGTAAGATCCTGCTATGACCAGTAAGGACAGACACCTCCAGATAGCAAATCATTCTATCCCAAAAGAAGCATGTAAGCCACTACCTGTGCACCCCATGGGCTACAGACAGACTGGGTGACTGGTTCTGCCTGAATAGGTAAGGATGAATGAATTGAATTCCAGCTTAAGCCACAGAGTCTTAGTCTCTGCAGAAAAGCTGCTTTGGCTGGGTGAAGCCAGCATTTTCCCTAATGCATGCACTCACCATGCACTCACTGCTACTCTCTGAGCAGCCCTGAGCCACAGTTGTGGCTTCTTTGAGCCGGAGAATGTAATGGTTATATTCAAAGCTGCTTTGCAGCTTCCCACTTGTGCCACAAACAGGGCTGTACAGTGGTGAAAGGCTGCACCTTTTGTTACAGGATGGCATTATTCTTGTTTTATTGTCTCTATTACTGGGGCAAAGGTTTATGGAAGAGGTGTGCCTATCGCCCATTTGGCACCCAGTGCTGACAGGCTTGGGAACAGTTTGATCTTTACTATCAAAGTGTTCCCTGGCCTCACAAATTGCCACGTAAAATTCTATAGCTCATGAAGAAAGTCATACTACACAATCATAACAGTCCCTTCTGGCTGTTCAAGAACATTTTTCCTCCTTACATTCACTTCATTAACTTCAATGCCTCTAACTTTATGTAATTTCAAAAGACAATTGGACCTTCTGAAATCAAGCCTTTAAAGCTCACTCTGAGGCAGATGTGCAAAAACTAGAAGTCACTTCTGATGAGGATTTACTCAAAGGACTGAGGTGCAATGTGTAAAAGTTCTTCCTTACAGGAGGCATAAATAAATGGAAAAATGAATGTAAACCCTAAATCTATCAGGGATCACCATGTCCTGTGCTGTCTATAACATAACTCCCTCATACAGGTGCCACAGCCCTCTAGTTTTCCACAACCTTATGCAGGCAGGGTTTTCCCCCCTAATTTTGTTCTTGCTGTTCTTCAAATTCCACCACCTTTATGTGGGACTTTCTAAGTGTACTGTTCACAGTTGAATGGGAGGTGAAGTCACAAACCCAGGCCATGGAGAGTGGACTCACAAACATCCCTGTGTCTCTCCAAACACCTTCTCTCTCTTCCTCTCCTATCCTGGCTTGCAACACATGGGAAATTTTTGTCATGGAAGATATTCATGGGCAGGAAGGAAGCAAGGACTGTGGCCAGGAGCCATTGTGGCCACCTGCTTGGATGCTCACCTCAAAGGGCAGTCAACCAACAAGCCCAAAGTGCAACCATCCAAGCTGAGCATATCTGCACACAGAGTTCTTCCAGTCTTTGGGGGGAGGGAGTACAAGACATTTGCCCAGGCTGCCTCCAACCCAGGAGCCTTAAACAACAGCAGCAATAGGATGGTGCCAGCGAGAGCCGAGCCAACATTGTGCTGGATGTGCTCTGTGCTGCAGTACATCTGAGGCATGCCATTCTTCCCACATATATTGCTGTACCCACCCAGTTATGAAAGAGCACTTGGCTGCCTGCCCTGCTGCTCCAACATTGCATCTTTATCCTGAATTAAACTCCGGTCCAAACTCTGCTAATACTCCTTTCCATTATTGCTGTTTCGAAGAAGAGGACTTTAATGGTTTAAGACTGTAAAGACTCTGAGGCAAGTGTCGGCACAAACAAAAGGGAGGTGGATGTGTTGTTCTTGGTTCAGCCTAGCTTGTGCATGTTAGGACCAGTAGTGAAAGTGCTACTAGAGAGGCATTAACTGATAATAACAACCACACTACTAAGCCAGGCTCTCTGGAAGACTTGTTTTCATATTTCCTAAAGAGAAGGGTCACTCACAAGAATGCAGGGAAGAAAGGCTGTGTGTGTAGCAGTGCAGTAGCAAAGGAGTCAAAGGCCCTGGGTCCTCCCAGAGAGATAGTAAAGGGGTCCCTGTCTCTTGTTGGGAAAGGTAGGATGACCTGATCTCCTAAGGTTAGACAAGCAGCCAGGTGCTTGCATATGCTGGTCACACCTTCTTTTTACCATGCAGATATTTTTACTTCATGGCTGATTTCTTCACATTTGCCCCTCTTGTCATTCAGGCAGAGTATAAACCCAACTCTGAGACCTGGCTCAACATCCTTTCTATCCACAGGCCATTTAGATAGAGCTTAGCAATTTACTGCATGGGAATACCAGAAGAATGGCCAGTGTGAATGGATCATTGTACCCAGTGCCCTTATGGATGTGACTTCACATGGATCTACACTGGATCTGTGTTATTAAATGAAACTGGTAAGGAAATGAGAACTGGAAAACAAAAAACCCTCTGTAAATGTTAACTCCTCCAATGTTCAAAAAGCAAGACAAAGATGGTTGTTATCAGCATTGTTGTATGCATTTATTCCAAATAGAACCAAAATACCACTGAAAATGTTGTTTCTTCATGTTTTTAACCAGAGGGGCTTGTTCTATCACTAGCATTATATAGTACCTTTCTGGGACACCCTCCCCTGGAAAGTTTTGAATAGTTATTCATTACAGTAACTGCTGCTCACCGTGGTCTAAGAGCCAGGAGCAGGTGACAGAGATGAATAAAACAGACATGACATTTTCTCAATGTATTTGAAACAAAATTTATGCAAAATTGAAGTAGGGTGTTGAGGACAACTCATATGCAACAGGGGCTGGTGAATGCCACATGAACAGAGGGTAAAGTGTCCTGCATGTCAAATGAGAGCATCATGAATTTATAAGGGTTTGTTTGTATTACCTGGGTGTTTGAGCTACAAGATGCAACATTTGGCTCTGGATCTGAAGGCAACTGTTTATTGTATATTTTATGACTGTTTATAAAAGCAGTTTGAAGGAAACAACAGAATATGTAACATATTTTCTTTCCTGAGGTCTTGAGTCCATTAACTTTCTATTGTTTCAAGTGGCTAGACTAGAAATTTAAGTCATTGTTATTTATATTAGAGATAAAACTAAGGATTCAGCTGAGCT
Organism: Campylorhamphus procurvoides; assembly: GCA_013396655.1. Taxonomy (NCBI): domain Eukaryota; kingdom Metazoa; phylum Chordata; class Aves; order Passeriformes; family Dendrocolaptidae; genus Campylorhamphus; species Campylorhamphus procurvoides. The sequence goes on along the minus strand of WBMV01000267.1, from coordinate 1,002,341 downwards.
CCAGGCTGCATTATGAGAATTGCTGTGTCAGGATTTGAGGATGGTGAACTGAAATACAAAAAGATCAAGACAGGTTGGTTAATCCTATGATTAAATCTTCTCACAAACCTTGTAAGAACAGGCCTTCATTCGTGGTTCTTCTGCAAATGCCTTGTGTGGCCAGTCAGCCTTTTAAGGTTATTTTTTGAAGGCATGTATGCCAAAAAATCCCAAACACCATATTTAATGTGTTGGCATTTATGGACACCTTAGTCTCCTGGCAGATTAAAGTGCCATAATACTGAGATTAATGTCAAGATATTTTCTGCCCTGTGTGGGGTAAATTTCAGCAATTCCCACCTGCTGAGATCTGCAGCCTTCAGTTAGTTCACCATGAGAGATTTAGTCTGGGTCTGTAAGGGAAGGTTGGTTGATTGGTGTTATTGGTGTTCAATGGCTTATTTGATAGCCATTGCTAAGAAACATCATTCCAGCTAGCAAAAAGAGAAAGGAGACATGTTTGTGTTTAAAAGAGGGGTGCAGAAATTACAGACATTGCCCCCAGCTGTCCTGCAGACTTACTGTGTGACTGGGAGGAAGTCTGCTAATCTCTTGATACGTCAATTCACCACTTAAGGATAATCCTTCCTTCTTTCTACTCTTGTGTTGTCTATTTAGCTTGTCAGCTCTCCAAGGCAGGAAACATCCATGGGAGATGTGCTTTGTATGGCATCACAAGGCCATTGTCAGATGAAGAGCTTTAGGAGGCAAGCGTGTTCGGATAGCTTGCTTACTTGATAGCCAGAACCAGAATCTCTGTCGGGCAGAGAGAGGAGGCACCAGATCTGGAACAGGCAGGAAGACTAAACTCATCATGCTGAGAAGTGCTGCCCTAAGGCAGATGTGGGAGCTGCAGTGGAGCTTGCCTTGCTAATGCCTGCACTCTACCTGCTCACAGAAGATTGTATACCATGCTCTAGGGCTGGCAAGCCAGGACTTATCTGCTGAAGAACAGATTCTGATGGAGACTGGGTGCCATTTCTGTGCCTCAGGCTGCTGCAACCTATTCTCCTTCAGTAGCAATTCTCATAGGATCTAAATCCAAGGTAGGGTTCTACCTATCCTGAAATGTAGGATCCATTGCAAAATTTGCAGGCAATGGTGCTGGCAACTTAGGAGTTGCCTCTGGGCCTGGCATGGGCTTAAACTACTCATGAGCTATCTGGGCTCCTCAGCTTGATTTCCATCCTTGTTTGACTCATACTTTATTTCAAGGATTGTTTGCATTTTTATGCCTCTGAGACTAGGTCCCGTGGGAATCCTTCCCAAACTCTCTACCTTGACCTCTGGTACTTCCAGCACATAACCCCTTCTCAGAAGGGGTCATTTGATCCTCCACCATAAATACATGAATCAACACCTTATGCTTTTATGGGACTTTGCCTGAGTTTTATAGTTTCCCAGCACCTCTGAAAGTGGATTCAAGTCCAGGTTTGATGGAGCTCCAAACACCTTGGTCTAGTGGGTGGCACTCCTGCCCATGGCAGAGGGTTGGAACTAGATGATCTTTAAAGTCTCTTCCAACCCAAACATGTTTCTATGATTTTATGGTTCTGTGATTCAGATCACTGTGTTATAGTGAGGTTTGAGGGAAGAAACCAGAGCATTTTGAGAGAGTTTAACCAATCCTCCAGTTATACCATCAAGCAGTCAATTACAGGTGTTAGCTTGGCCCTAGACAGTTAATCAGCTCAGCGTTCATTATCTAGAAGACATCTCATCTAACCAACTAGTTTACAGAGATGGATACCTCCGAGATGGGTAACAGGATGGGGTGACAGTACTGTTATAGATCTTGACTAGCCCTGTGGAGACGCCAAACACTTCTCTTGGGTATTCATTTGTACATGACTGAAATCAGTTCAGTCCCACCCTATGGAGGGCAGAATGTGAAAATCAAGCTTATGTATTCTAAGAAGAGTGCCTGTGAGTCAAAAAGAAATTTTAAAAAATTATATATGCATAGGAATTCACAGCTAGTACCCACCAAAACTCATTTTCACTTATCTGCAGTTTCAAAATAAACAATACATCTGTGTGTGTGTGTACTTGCCCTAGCAACCAGACCTAGTTTTTCAACAGGAACCCACAATGTCATAGGCTGTTCAGTGGAAAGGTCAGTGCAAGTTGCTGACAGTCTTAATTCATTACACTTTCTGGGTAGATGTTGCTTCCTGTAACCATGGACCAGGTAAAGCAAGCAATACCCATAGATGTATAACTAATGTACAGATATCAAAGGCCTTTTTGCTTGTATATGGTCCACTAACTGTCTGTTAGATGATATGTCTGGGCGTGTACCTGATATTACCTGGTTAATCATCAAAGGAAGTATGTTCCCTTGAAAATAACCAAAGGAAATTATGCTTGCACTGAAATAGGATGGATGTGCTGGCCAGAGTACTCTTCCTGTGCCTCTGATCTGTGAGACAAGTACCTTCATCCATGAAATACATAAAAGAATACACACTTAAAATGCATAAGATAATGGGCAGGTAAATCAGCAAAAGGTTTGGAAAGATGTATGAAAAATCCTCCAGGAGGGTGAAAGATGAGTTGCTGGGGAGATGAGGAACCAATTGTTTGTGCTGGCCCTTCCTGCCCCCTCCCTGCTATGCAAGGCAGATACATCTGCCTCACACCAAGGAGAAAAGAGACTCCTGAAGGACTGCTGGGCACCAGCCCCAGCCTTTCACACATCCCAGTGCTCTGTGGCTTTAGGAGTGGAGTGGGTCTGTTGGGAAAGGAATGGCTGGGAAATGAATGGAGGGACCAACACCTCCAAGTTCCCTGCTTAAAACTGTTGGGTTTTTGTGCTCCTCTCTGATGTGGTTTGTGCTTTACCAGAAATGCTGCAGATGCCGGACCCAAAGAACAGAGAGCTCTAGACCTTATGGCAAAAAAACATCACTGAGCCTTGCTGATTTGCAATAATGCTGCTCCATCCTGGGTGTTATCCTGAGAAACTTAAATTCCTCAGTCCCTCAGGGCTTGTGGTGAAGTGAATGGCAAAGCCTCAATCAGTTCAAGAACAACAAAATTGTGATTTTATTCAGGTAGGTGTTTTTTTCCGCTCCCAGAAATGCAATGGGGCCACATCCTCTGCTGTAATCAAACAGCACTTGTACTTGTCAGGAACAATTCCCCTGACCTTGCTACACTACACAAACCAACACACACACAGATGCACAGAGTCCAACCAAAAAAACCCAAACACTGCCACCAACTTTCTTTGAAATCATTTAGGCCAGACTCCTTTTATTTAATGGAAATGTTGTGATACAGTGCAACAATACATCCTGCATGCCAGAACAAGAAGAATGCCACTTTTGTGTAGGTAGGGAAATAGCTGTGATGTACAAAAGAGATACTGTTTTTCCATCAGTTTGGCCAAACTTTACACTTAGCTTCTCATGTCGGGAGAGGGTGTGACAGTAGATAGGATGTAGCCTTTGAAATTCCATCTCCACAGAGAAAAGACAGATGGAATCCAGCTGGCGGATATCACACACGTTTTCTGTTCTCCTCGATATCGCAGATCTGATAAACACAGAAGAATAATGAGCCTTTATAGAATGCAGATGAACAGAGAAGCCTATCTGTATGTAAAAGAGAAGGGCCTCAGTTGACTGAATACTTATTTCTTCTAAATGAAAGTTAACTCCCACGATCTCATAAAGTGAGAACCTACCTGTTGGAGGTACATATTTGATTATATATCATAAGAATTTCTTGACCTCCCATGGCCATCCTTATCCTGATCTTGTTTAACATCCTGCCAGGTCAGACTGACATGGGTATCAAGGAAAGGTGATGCAGGAGGAGGATGTTCTGCAGGAGTTCACTGGGTTATGAATCTTTGTCTCAGAGAGCACGATTGCTAGTCATCCAAAGCCTGCATTCTGGCTTTTTAAATAAGATCTTAGAAACCTGGGAATAATGTGCTAAGACAAGTGTTGTCTGGTGATGGGAACCAGGAAATGGTAGCTGTGAATACCTGAGTGTGAATGACTCATCCAATGACCCCCTTTGGCTTTGCTGTGTCCTCTTGTAACCTCCTCATCTTTCCTGCCTCAGACAGAGCTGCGAGGCTTTGTTACCCAGATGAGTTTGTGATATGATTCTGTGCTCTCCAGCAAACCTGACACAATTAATAAGAGAATATGCCTAAATAGCACAGGCTATTACTGTTGGTTTCAACTGTGCAGATATTGGGTCACATTCTAAAACGTTTTTGATTAATAGAGGGTGAATTTTTATCTCCTTTTACCCAGTAAGTCAGCACTGTCTTAATGGAAAGTGAAGCCGTGACAGAAGATGCCATTATGTTAGTTTAGATTTCCTCCTTACACAAAGGAGCTGATGTTGCCAGGAATTCCACGAAGAGGTACATTTTAAGGGTATATTCATTTGATTCACCTGGGATGGTACTCATATTTTTTTTCTGTTTTCTCCTGTGTAACTTACAGTGAAGCATTTCCTTCCTTCCTTGCTATTCTTATATGGATGAAGGAATTGGTGTCACACAAAAGAAATCCAGAAGACAGACTTTCTATCAGTGTCAGCGAAGTCTCAGTTGCATTTTAGATATCAGGTCCAGAGCCTGGTCCACTGCTACCATTTAGACCTATTTATAATTAGTGAGGCCATGGGCCTAAGTGTTTCTTTTATTTCTCCTCAAAGGAAGCAGTGAAACTCATTTACAAAAGACTTCTGGACTCCTGAAAGACACATAAAAGATCACAGGTCGGTACAGAAATAAAGATTATTGGACCTTAAACTCCTGTTTCCAACAGCTGCTCCATCTGCTGATCCATCTTGCAGTCTTCTGTTCCCCTAAATCCTACAGAGCCTCTCTGCTTTTGGTTGCTGGATTTCAAACCAAGAAAATAAACCTGTAGTAGTGAGACATTTAAAACCAGAGGTAATTTTAAGAAGATTTACCCAAAGCCAATTGCACTGAGTAGGCAAAGTCTACTCAGAACTTTCACTGAATGACTTTACTCACTCATGTATTTTTTAAGTCAGCCTCTCAAAATGAAAATCGGGGTTTGTACAAGCCTAACTCCTGGACTTATGTCTTTGTCCATCTTGAAGCATACAATGCATCATGTTGAATCTAAGTATCCAATGCCTTTTTCTCCTGTACACTTTACTGCACACTGGAAACCCTCCTCAGCTCCAGCTCTGGTTTTCCTATTCAGGACAGCAAATATCTGCCATATTTTCCACCTGCTGTCTGAAAATCAGAGATCAGGAGAGAAGTGCTCCTCCCTTGAAGAATATAAAGCTTTGGCAGATGATAGGTTTCATCTGTCTGATAAAAAAATAACCACAGAGGCAGAAGTTGGATTAGAAACGCACTTTGAAGGGGAATTGTTTCCTGTATCCTTTAAATTTTGTTTTGTTTCCTGAACTCAGTATAGTGACTTTCATAACATATTTTCAGACAGTAAAAATCTTGTTGGTTGTAACAGTAGAGAATGCAATATACTAAGGGCTTTGGGATCATTCTGGACCTGTGGATGCTTTGCTATTAATTTTTCAAGGGTCCTCTGTTTATCTGCCCTTTACCCAAGTTAGATTTAAAACAGTCTTAGAAAGAAAAGGGGAAAGAAAAACCCCATTAATAATGTCTCCTAATGCATGGGATGGTTTTCCAGCAGCACGTGCTCTGTGGGAGATTTTATGTTTTGTTCCTTTAAATAGATGCCATGTACTATTTGGGAAGTCTTAATTCTAAATGTCCTTTCTATATAAGTGCACGGCATGGAAAGACAAAAATCTAACCTAAGCCTCAAAGTAGCAAATTTGGCATTTAAGAAGAACATAAACTGAGTGGTGACAAGTCTTGTAGCAGTCATACACAATGGAGAAGATCTTTTTGTGCAATGCAGTGTAGGTGTCTCAGTTCCTAAGTCCACTGATTTGGGAATTTTGTTAGAACATGTTTCATAAAGTACCAGGTTTGAGTACTGATACTTTCAATTTGAAAACACAGAGGTATGAAAAGCCACACAGCTACAGCCAATAGTTGTTCTGTTTCCCTGAGGAAACAAGTTTTGCTTTCCAGATGGATTTCTCTGGAATTCACTTTTTCACTGGCATCTGGAAGACAAATTGGGAATCTACTGAGAAACCTGTCCTGCAGTTTGAATTTTGTCTGACTCAAAACTGCTGTGAATACAGGCCTTTGCCACAATCTGCAAAGAGCAAAGGGATCAGAAACTGCAGCAGGATGAAAAAAACATACTGAGGTCCTAAGAAGCTGCAAAAATAAGCTTATCTTGTTCTCACCTAGAACGAAGTTGTAGACTCACCATTCGTGTCACCTTGAACTCTTATGGTTGTTGACAGTGGAAAAAAACCCACCCAGGCTTTACCACAAACAATTGAGATGCAAAATCAAGGGAATGAGTGAAAACAAGGAAATTTCATGTCCTACATGTAGTTCTATTCTCTCTATAGACTTTGTGTCTGTAGCTGCTGGTGAATAGCTGCTACACTGCCCTTTGGTTTGATCCCAGCTGTGATGAGTTGGGCTGAATCACACGCTCAGCAAAATGGAGTTGAATTGTTGGGGTCAGTGAGTCTGTGGCGGCTGGAAAAAATTGTGCTCATGGAATGGGATGTGCAGGCTGGAAATGTGATGTTAGCAAAGACTATTGATAATTGATACTTCTGCTCTTTTAACAAGGTGGAAAACAGGAGCCTTATGAAAAAGTCCCTTGAAGACTGGCTGAAGAAAACAGGGACATTTACCCTAATTCTCTTCACTGGGGCTATTAACAACTCTCAAATCTTTCCTCTGAGTGCCTTTCAGTGGGCTTAATAGAACTACACAGCTTACAAGCACATAATCACTGTTTATTGCCAAAACATACAGTAATAGATTTGGACTAACTTTCTAGCAGGCTAAACATTAATAGCATTCACCATGTGCTGTTGCATTCCCCCAGTTCCCTCTGCTGGATGGACAGCTGTCAGTCCCTTGCCCTTTTGCTTCTTGGGACAGGTTAAACCTTGGTCTTGATCAGCTTCTGCTTCTTCCACCTTTTTGCTCTTTCCCTGAAGGTTCCGCATCTTCTAATGTTTCTGGCTGTTGCTCTGAAGCTTTGATGACATTTGATCACATCTTTGTTTTTAAGAATCAGCATTTATTCATTTCTCACCGCTGTGTTCTGCTTTCACACTTTACTTGTGTTAGGGTTCTATATACCCACACACAGACTCATGGGCTCTGAGTCACTGGCAAAGCAGAGGATTTCTAGAGAGTTATAGATCTATTTTCTGGACAGAGGTCTTAGACTATAGAACAAGCCACAGATTCTCACCTCAAAATAGATAAAATCCATGTGGGAAGATGGATCCTTTTAATGCCCTTGTCACTTACACATGTGCTTTACAAACAACAATATGACTTATAATTCAGTTCCTACATCTTTCCACCTGTATGGATCTTCCCAAGCATTGTCCCAACTCTATGTTTTTTATCATTCCAGTGCCTACAAGAAAACACTGTCATGTAATATCATGGTATATTGTCTGCAGTAAATAGGTAAAGGACAAGATCTGAAGGTCAGGGACTTCCTTCTTATCAGAAATAATCCACAGTATATTCTTTGCACCACAATGAGAAGCTTCACTGCAACACTGGCTTGTTAAACCAGGACTGGAATTCCACATAATCAGTGTCTGGTTGCTGGTATTCCTCTGATAGTTCCACTTAATATAAGAGAGATCCCTGTAGCAATACCTAACAGAAGCAAGTTTCAAATGGAGTCACTGAAATATGAATGACAGCAGATATTGGCACCTGTGCTGTCAATTCTTTTCCTTTGGTTACATGTTTCTCACTGCACCTGGAAGTAAAGAGTATTGCTTACTGAATTCCTTCATTCTCCTCTTCTCAGTTTTTTTACAGCTTTTTAATTATTGCATTATGAAAGAGAAGGGAAAATACCAAAGACAGGCACAAGGTGGAAGAAACACATCCTCAGGTTTCAGCAGCAAGTAGCTTGTCAACCTGGCTGCTTTCTAGACACATGAAAAAATTGTCTGTCAAAAGGAGAGGAAGAAAAACCACAGGTAGAGAAGGCCCCTTTAATCTAGCAGAAAAGAAACATCCTAGGACCAAATTAAATCTAGACTCATTCGTAAGAAAAATAAGTCAGCAGCAGAGATTATGATTAACCACTGGAACAGCACAGAGGGAAGTTGTAAAATTATTCCCTATGTCCTCATGTCTTCAAATCAGGACTGTCTTCTGTAAAATATGCTTTGATCAAAGAAATTCTTGGACTTGACACAGAAGAGGTCAGACTAGATAAGGGGATCATTCCTCTGACCTTAAAACTCTACAAATATATACCTTCAGAGAGAAAGGCCAGACTGTGGTTGCAGTCTGGCACAGGGACACCAGAAATTTCGGTTCAAGGCCTGGCTCTGTTACAGATTTCCAGAATAACCACGAGGAAGTTGTGTAGTTTATCTGTGCCTCTGCTCTCCATCTGTAAAGTCTGGAGAATAAGCCTTCTTCTGTTCAGCTTTTTAGTTATTTGGGGTATGGAAAGCAACTATTTAAGTGTTGGTAAAGACCTTCTCCAAGTTCTGCAAAGGAAAGTCTATAAGCATCATTGCAAAGCATCTGTATCCATAAGGAAAACTTGATTGTACAGAAGGAAAATATATTAGTAGGAAGATCAAGAAATACTTTGCTTTCAACGCTAGCCTCCTGAGTGCAGTTAAAAAGCAACACGTCAGAGTGTGGGGATGGTCACTCAGCCAGAGAATTATGATTTCATCTCAGGATGCTTCTGGATACAAATAACATCCAAGGCCTCTTCATGAGGGAGCCTCTCACTTCCTCCAGTGGCATTTGCAACATTGCACTCATTTATGTTCTCAACAACAATAATCAAATGACCAGTGTCTGTCTCTATCCATGCACAATGAAGACTTGTACTCCCTTTGCTTAGCTAAGAAACTTCATGAGCTTCTGCCAAGAAGCGAAAGATCATTTTGAATGGCTGGAACAAATTCAAACCATGTCCCAGAGAGCTGGAAGGCTCACAGGCTTGTCCACTGCCCAGCTGCTCCTGCCTTCCCTACATCTTCATTGTGTCTATTGGTCTATATCCCTGCTGGAGTTAAATTATCTGACTGCTCCACCTGGTATCTGGACACACTTCCAGCTTTGCCCTTCGCCTGTCACTGGGGCTGAAATATGAATAGCTTTTCATGCCATGTAGGAAGTGGGTTTTAGGAAATGAGCTGAGCACGAGCTGGGCTTCTACTCAGCCAGGGAGAAAAGGACTGCATCCCAGCTGGAACCTCAGAGCAACATCTCAGTGAGTCCTTATGTGAGCTGCTGCTTGCTATGGCTGCTCCAGCGGGAGTGGGAACTTAGGCAGCAGTCTCTTGCTAAGATTCACAGTACACATGAGATGCTCTTTGCGTCAGAAGCTTCCCGGTTTAGTCCCTGATGAGGGTCAGCATGGACTTGCATACATAACAACACATATATGTATATATACAAAATGTTGTAACGTAACATACATAGCAATATTTCACATACATAAGGGAAAGCATAGGTTTCTTTGTCTATGAAGATAACTACTTCAGCAGTGAGTTGCAGTCCTACTAAGGCATCTTCTATAAAGAGAGAAACAGAGATAACAAAAGAAAGCAGTAGCCACCTACACACAGATTTTCTTGGGCTATGCTAAGGGTTGAAAGGAGAATAATAAGCACCATTGTTTCCCACTACTCCTAACAAACCTCATCAAGCTACAAGCATGAGCAGTGTCAGAATAAGGCACTGAAAGATATATGAAGGACTGGAGAAGGAAAGGAAGAGACAGCTGTAGGGCTGAGTGGAGGACCATATCAGAAATACAGTAAGACACAACTTCACAGAGCTAAAAGATGCAGTTGTGTTATCCTGCCAAGCCCTCCTTGGCACAATGTCTCTGTATGTGATCCTCTTAGTCTATCGCTGGTTCTCTGCGATATGTGTCTATCTGGTTTCTCACGGCTGCCATAAACCCTTCTACTGCACTAATCTCATTTAACAGTTCCACTGACTTGAAAAGAACCCAAGTAAAATTGCTGTGCAATTTCTGCTGGCATTATTATGGCTGTATCACTTGTCAGCTTTCATAAACAAGACAAATATAGTTAAAACATCAGATAAGAAGAAATCTGGCATGTTACAGCAGCCCATCAGAAATATTGTTTGACAGGTACCTTATAAGAAAAGGAACAAGTGGACGCCAAAGAGGATAATAACTTCAAATTTCTCTTTTTGCAAAATTCTTTTGCCCAAGGAGCCTGCATGAATTCAGTATTTACTACCCTACCCTACCTCTTCAGCACCATTAGCTAACTCTGCTGTCACACAGAGCAGCCTTGATGAGGACTGCCTCCCTAAAAGCAGCAAGTTTTGGTATCAGTCTCAGTATCTTACAGAGCCTCTCATCTCAGGGTGCATCTCTGGGATCCAGCTACCTGGAGGATAAAATGCAGCATGTCAGCAGGCATGCAAAGCTGGAAGGAGGCAGGGGGAAATGTTCCTGTTAGAGCACAGGGAAAACCCCTACTCACAATTGATTTCAAACGTGTTTGCACAGCAAGAGGACATCCCATCTGAAGGGCCTGTGTGAAAGATCATGCCCCTCTCTTCCCCACACAAGTGGTTGGTCTGTGCCTGCAGCTACTCTTGTACTCCAAAGAAGACAAGAATCTCCCCTCTAGCACCTGCATGAAAAGACCAAGCCCAACAAATCTCCCCACGCCCAGGAAGTACCCACGCTCTCTGCTGCCTTATCACCTCCTGGGGCAAGGTGATGGAGAGGTGGGATGGGGGAAGGTAAATTCTCAGCCCCTCACTGTGCTGACCAGGGTGTGCCAGCAGCACAGTGCAAGAGGCACAGGGAATCACATGCTCAGGGACAGTCCATGGAGTAAATCTGGGTCCCCCTTGCTGTCAAGCCCTGAGACTTCTCAGGCCATGTGGAGGTCAAACCAGTGACAGAAAACATGAGTCAGCTGTGCTGAGACCTGAGCCCACGGCTCCAGGCAAAATAGGTTCTTCCTAACATAAGGTCTGGACACTTTCTGGAAAAGGTTCAGAAATCACAGGAGAGACTGTATTAACTCCCAGCCAGAGAGGAAAAACCAGCCCTAAAAATAATAATAAAAAAAAATAACTGAATTACAAAGACCAGTTACAGAGGACAAGCCATTGAAGCTCAGAAGGCAACATGGCTGGTTTCCACCATTGTCTGAGTGCTATATAGTCAATATTGAACTTCAATAATGAAAGAGTTCTCATTGCTTGTGCAGCCGTAAAACAGAATGGGGCAGATTTTCAGCATTAACAGAGTTTGGAACACTTATCATGTAATTTTTATTTTTTTTCCCCAAAGTACTGGACAACAAAGTCTTGACAGATATACTTGTGAAGAGAGGTGTTGAGATCTGAGGGTGGCAGTCTGGGCAGACAGATCAGGAAGGTATGTTCCAAATAAAGAGCTTTTTGTCTTGCATCATCTTGCTTTTGAGGAAATAAAATTCCCACCTCTCCACTCCTGTGCCTTTCCTATTGCAGTAAAGAGTGAACAACATGTAGTATTTCAGGAAGAAGCTGATGGGAGAATGTTTTCCTGTCTTAGTTTGGGGTAAAGTGGTTGATTGTGTTGTCTTCAAACATTTCAATTTCCCAAAAACGAATAGAGTCCAACTAGATTTGTATCTAAACTCTGTGATAGATATGAACTTGAGCCACTAGATTCATGCTAAAGGTCACATCCAGTTGATCCATGTGTAAATAGCCACCTTCTCCTTAAAGACAGGAAGATACAGACAGTCTAGGGTGATGCCAGCTTCTTCTGGGCTGCAAGTTATGAAAGTCATTCACATTTATTACTGCAGATCTTACCACACGGACTCGAGACAAGCTTTAGGCATAGAAACATCTGCAGTCTCAAAATGAGTCAGAGCACATACAGTTCTGGCACCCCAAATTATCAAATGCCCAGGAGCAATCAGGGAAAGTAAGTGAGAAAGAAACTTGTAGCTGAAACGTGCTCACCACTCTTGTTATCACCTTGGCTCCCTACTGACTTCCTACCAGATCTCCTGACTGGGGTGTTAACAGGTGATATATGTATGCAGAGAGAGGATTTTCCTACTGATTAACTATCGTAATTTCTGGAAACAGCAATAAATAATCTAGAAAAAAAATATATGCTAGCACATTTGTCTCTGAAGACAGCTATGACTTGTCATTTATCAGCCAGCCATTATTGATCAGAATATTAATTTTATAAGTTTATGTACTTTCTGAACATTTACAACCTTCTTTCAGCTGATTAGAAGTCACTATTGATAGCAGACAATAATTTACTTCATGAAAAAAATACAGTCCTTGGAACATTGATGAGTAAATGGCCTCAATCTGTCCATGTTTATGTAGAGAGTTTTCCAGATCTTTAAGGACTATAAAAATGCAACCAACCGAGTGTGTATCCTGGAAGCGTAGGAAAACTCCGTCATTCATCTTTGGCCATTGTAATAAGTCATATGCCAAATACATTGTCATTAAAGGAGGAAGGGAAGAAGAACTGGTACAACTCTCCTAGAAGAACAAGCTTCATTGTTTTCCCATACACCACTTCAGGTTTTAGCAATGATCTTATTAACACAACTGCTACTGCTGTTCCGAGTTGTCCTGAGGCCACTGAACTGGAGCCATGGCAAGCTAACTGCATTTAAACCAGTTCTGCTTTCCTCAGCCTCTGACCTCCCATGTGGATCACAGCTGGACCTCAGCTGGCTCTGGTGGGACAACTTCAGCTGCTGCTGAAGTTGTAGCGATGCCCATGACAAACCAATTGTGTGTGTGTGAGAGAGAGAGAGAGCATGAGAGCTGGGGAATCTTGCATAAAAAGTACGTTTAAAAGTGCCATTCCACTTTAATCCCCCGTGGCAACCATAAGCCGTGTCTCTTTGTTTCTCCTCCCTGATACAAGAGCCTTGGTAGTTGTTTTGTCCATGATTATGGAACAGGTCCTGAGCTGCACAGGGACCTGCTTGTTCTGGTTTTCACCACTCCATGGTTATAGAACAGCTCCTGAGCTGCACAGGGACCTGCTCATTCTGGTTTTCACCACCTGCAGCAACTGGACATGAACCCACAACATCCTTAGCTGCATTCCAATCCAACCAAAACACAAGCACTAATCATATGGTTACAAAGTCCTTCGGCTGCCTCAGATGGAAAGATTTATGTCCTCAAAGACTTGGCCAGCCCATTATTGCGCATTCATTGTGTTTGCCTACAAGTTACGACTGCTCTTTCCATTAACTTTTAATGCAACTCTAACCTTGCCTTACAAAGCTCCAGGAAAACTGTAAAGGTTGTTACTATGGACCCATAATCTCTTGGCAAAAGTATTGTGGCAAAAAGAGTCTCTCCCCACAGCAGGATAGTTCACAGCACCATACTCCGACCCTTATGCAAGAGTCACATTTTTCTTCAAAGCAAATGTACAGTTTACACGTGCTTCAGTCAGATGCTTGAGCCAGAGAAAAGAGTAACATTTCCCAGATGAGGCATATGAATTCAGTGAACATGTCTGAATCATTGTGGGTCTAGATGTGGTTTATTGCTATTCATAAAGCTCATCGCTATTCTTACCTAGTGTTTCTCCTCTATTTCCTTTTTGCTGAGTGCTCATCATCTCTCTATCAGCAGTCTGGGTCCTGAGGGGAACTTTAATATTTCTAGTCCTTAGATTTTACCCCAAATCAGATTATATTACTATGATATTGAATTTACTGACTCAAGATGTTTTTCATTCCAGTTGTTTCTATTTAGGTAACATATCCTGAATTGTCTCTTCATTCTAACTTATGAAATATTAGGCCTCCTTTGCAGGTGTATCCAAACCTGGAAGCCTGATGCAAGTATCAGCAAACCACCTGCACAGAGACCACCAGCAAAACACAGATGAAATTTTCATATATAGGCATGAGATGGTTTGCCTACTGCCATTAGTGTGTTGGAATGTCATGTAGATGACTCTGCCCTGAAGCCCAGGTTATCCACCCAAAATGCAGGAGATTCCTGCATGCCACTGAACCACCAGTGATTTCCAGAATGGACCGGAGATGCCCAGGAATGCCTGAGAATAGGCAAGAATGGAGAGAAGCTATTGCAAATCTGCATGGTCTGGCTTAAATTTCCTTCTTTCCCAAACAACTGCTTTAGGCCCAGCAGCTGCAGCATTTCTGGTAAAGTGCAAACCACATCAGACGGGAGCAGCAGACACCCAGTTTTAGCCAAGGAGGTGCTGCCCTGGTCTCTATTCATTCCCTGGCAAGCAGACCCAGCATCCATCCTTTCCCACTGGGGCCACTGTCTGGTGGCCCCCTCAAACCAAACACCAAACAGGCAATGCCGCTGGCCATTCCATGAGCAAGCTGAACAGCAAAGAGCCCTTTGCTGGAGCACCAAAATCTAAACCCATTTAATACTGCGTGGGGACCACAACTCGCTTCTGTCACAGGGGATGTTGCTCCATGGCATCCATCCCCATCTGGCTGCAAGGTACTCTGGGGCTACCCAAAGCCCTGCCAGGTACTGAGGGCTGTATCCTGCCCAAGTGCATGTCTGAATCCAAGAAAACCTCAAGGCAGACCTTTTCTGGGACTGGAATCCCTGTGCTAACCTCTGTTCCCGTGTGAAGGAGCTGTGTAGCGGGTGACTCAGGCACTCGCAGGATCCCCAGCACGGGTGAGTCAGTGCAGGGAGAGGAGCAGCTGCAGCTGGTGGAGGAGAGAGCCTGGTCACTTTATATCTAATAAATCATTCACAGTGGCTGGGGAACTGGAAGCTTCAGAAGCAAGGGAGCGAAAAAGCAGCCTGAATTCGTTGTTCTTCCTCCATCTCCTGCCAGCACTATGCCAAGCACAAGAGGCACCATACCCCTGCTTTGGCCATTTGTGGTCACAGACTTTGAGGCCAGGAAAGGCTGTTGCAGTCACCTAGCCTGACACACTGCCTTGCAGAGCAAATATTTTCTGCATCAAGCCTTAACTCGTGTTTCATGCAGCAACATACCTTGTATGACCAACAGGATCCCCAGCCATCGCCTGGGGTATTGAAGATATTCAAAGGTCAGTTGGACCTAACAGGCTTCAGCATTTCCCTTCCTATTTTCTGTTTGCAGTTCCTTGGCAAGGGCAGCAAACTGACTGATTAATAATTACAACAATTAACTTCCACCAGATAATAGAAAAAAAAAATCAGATTAGGTTTGTAGTTGGTAATCTGGAGGTCATGGAAAAAAATCAATGTACCCAATAAAAATGAAAGCATCGTTTCCTTGTTTATCAAACAATTTATTAAGGGTTTTATACATCAAAGACTATGCACTGTGACATGAACTAGAAAACTAAGGGAGTTAAAGTAGCTTGGTTCTGTCCACACAGTAGTGGTAAAGCATGTCTTCCGTTCTTTATTAACTCTTAGAAACTATTATCTTGTCAGGAAAGTTTCCAGAGAAATTGTTTTCAGAGATAGTAAGACTATGTGAGGGGTCAAAATTATTTCCTCATCACACCTGTGTACCTTCAGGAGGAAAAAATAACCATCTTTGTGTCAAAAATTGACCCACTGGAGATGTAGCTGAGGCTAATATTGTCAAACCTGCTTGTCCAAAAATTCTAGAAGGAAAAATTAAAAACAACCTACATTGAGGGCCCAACAACTTATCTCCATTGTATGTATTTTTTTTGTTAAAAGGAACCTGTACATTAAATTTGTGGATGAGAAGGGATAAGCCAAGGTGACAGAGCCAAGGGCAGCAGATCAGAAGAATTGTTTATTAACAAGTTGCAGTCTCCACCATCCATCCAAGAGCAGTCACATGGGTGAATGGTGGGAAGAAGGCAGAGCAGGCCATGCAAGCAGCTGCTGAAGAGACATATTGATGAGATCACATGGACTTAATAACATCGCTGTCCAAAGAACCTAAAACTTTTTAGTGTTACTGCAAACTGCCCCTCAATATATTCTGGCCTCTGTCTGTGGTACCATTATGCTCCCTCAGTGAGAAATTATTACGGAACAAATTAAATTTGGAGTGATAATTTTGCCTCTGGGTTGGCTATATCCTGGGCATTAATCCTCTAAAAGTGCTGTGAATATACTAATTGTCAATGTAATGCTCATGAAAAATAAAGGCCACTATGTAATTATATATTTTTCCCCATCTTTTAGATTATAACATTGTGATAACAGCTTCAGGAGAGGATGTTTCCTTAGTGACAGACAGAGGTTAATAACTTCGTCTTTGCCTCTGGCCATACAAGCTCCTCCCAACTAGACATCAGTTCCCAAGAAATATGGGAATTGGCTCAAATATTATTGGTTTAACTCTACTTTTTATTCCATGCCAGGCACTGGGTGTGGTGCCTCTAATACTGCAAAGACATCTCTTGAGTAACATCTTTACACACTCTCACTTTATGTGGTACTTCTGTCTTGCCCCAGAAGTCAAAAAGTGGATTTACCGTGACAACAATTTCATAATAAATATGGCTGTAAGGGCAATAGAAGAAAGGTGGAATTCCAAAGCTGTTACACCATGAGAAGGTGCTCCCAGGAGCTGAAAGAGGGTGTGGAGATTGCAGTAAAGGAGCAGAAACTCCTCATACTGCTCCCCAGCCCCTCCTGGAGCTCCTTGCACAGAGCTGGCTTGTCTGCACAGCACAAGGCAGTGCTGTTGAGCCACCCAAGGTGTGGGCATGCCTGTTCCTGGCTGAGGGGTTAGGCAGGGAGAAGGGCTCAGCTGGTGCAGCTATTCTGCAAGCTCACTCGAGGTGAATTGTTTAGACATATTCCTCAACCTACTCCACTTTGCAGCCTAATACAAAATCTGGTCGGGCTAAGGCACAGTAAATTCCAAAATAACAATGGCACAAAGGCATAGGAGTCACTGTTTGGGCCATGGACTAAACCACGAGTCTAAAGAAGCTGAAGAACATGGTGCATTGAGGTTATCTGTTGGATACAGCACTGGAACAAGGTGCATTTATTTTTACTGATACATCTTTATTTCCTAAGCCATAGGTTTTGTTGTTGTTGACCATGATTACTTATCAAATGGATTTTGTATCCTCATTCAGAATCCCATTTTAAACACCTTTATATGGAGCTTTTTTTTTTTAATCCACCCAAAGACAGTAGTTAGCATTTTGTAAACATAAGTGGGATTTACAGGTGCTTACCTTGCTGTGTAAAGCTGATGCACATCTGCGTCAGGAATTGAACAGTGTGTGTGTAGTGATGGTCAGAATAAGGTGACCTGTAAATGATGTACACTTTGTAACTAAACGTGCCACCAAAACATAATGAAGCACTTTGCACCTCTTTCTGTGTCCTCTGATCTCCGCCCTCAGAGCCATTTTGTCAGCTCTGCTGACCAGATGGGAAAGGATGCTTATGTGTTATAGTGAAATGATCCAGCAAGGAAATGCCTGATGGAATGAAAAACTGCTTTGTTGGGTGAATTCAGAACAGTTATAACTGGTTTTGTAGTGGAAGCTTTGGCTGGATGCAAAGTCCATGCTGACTGAACTTTGGATTTTTAAGTTCAGGTTAAGTGCTGAGTCTGGACTTTCTAAATATTAAGTTTAAAAAAAAAATCAAAACCACCTTTCAGCAAGAACTAGGAACAGCAGAAATATCAATATATTACAGAAATGAAACCAAATCTTAACATGGATTTTAGGATGCAGAATCACTCTGGACACAGCTTAATGGTTTTATTCATAGGCCCTGATGCATATTTTCGGTTCCATAAGGGTGAAAAAAATAGAGCTTGTTTTAATTATACTATGTATAGAGGTACATATTTGTCACTTTGCTTTGAGGAATAGGTTGGCTAGAGAAAATATGTCTTGACAAAAGCTTCCGGCGATACTTACTAAACATCTAATTTCCCTCTGTCTTCAGCACGAAAACACATGCATGGTTACAGTATAAGCCAGTTAATGCATATTGTTATCGCTTGTACTACAGCAGTAACCAAAGCTCTCAGTCACGATCAAAGACTTGTTCAAGATCATGTAAAAACCTGCTAGAAGACAGGATCCTCTGCCAGCTCCCCCTGAGCGCTTTTTCTTCTGTTTTCCCTCTTTCCACCAGAGTGTTTCCAGCTTTAAGGTCAGAAACTAACCATAATACTTTTGATTGGGTAATAAATGACTCCGCCAGGAGAGGGGACGTTCGTGTGTGGAGGGCAAGGGCAGAGGAAGAGGAGTTCCTAAAAACCCACGCTGCTAACCTGCATCTGTCTTTCTTTAGCTGGGAGAGTTGTAGCAACCAATTAACCTCTGCAACGTGGGTTTTTCATTAACTGCTAGAAATAGGAATGATGGGACCACTGCCAAAGATGGACCCCAACACTGCCATGAGGTGCTGTGCAGAAGGGGCAGCTCCAGACATGGAGAAAAGAGCTGCAGGGTCTCTGGTCTTAAGGAGAGGGTGGGATGCAGGACATAAAGCACCTACGTTAAATGTCTCTGTTAAAAGCAACTGCTAGATAATTCATTATATATTTAGAGTGTTACCTTTGTCATGAGTTTTGCTCACCATAAAGGTAGAGGTATAGGAATCAAGAGAAAGTGAGACATTTTTCTTACTTGGGATATGTATGTACATATTTTAATATTTTAAATGTTTTACCATATTTTAACATTTTACCTCTGTCTAGGTATAGCTGTGATGTGAGCAGATGGGAAGGTTCAGCTTAGAGGAAGGGGACTTCAATACTGGATGCTGAGCCAGTAACATGTTTCTGGATTAGCTGGAATAGCTACCAAGACCCTGTAAAAAATACACCTTTTGGACCGGAAGTCTCAGAATGCAGGACTGAGAGAAGTTTACTTCAAGCCCAAACTTAGACATAACCTCCTGGTTCAACCCACCTGCCCCAGCCAAAAATTAAATGGTGTGTGTAGATGCCATGTCAGAGATGCTGCCCTTATTTCTGCTTAGTCGTGAGGTTATTTACATGTTGCTCCACCAGAAATTCCTCTGGAACCAATGAAGCTTTTCACTTCCAGAGAAGTCGACCCATCATGAGGCTCCAAAACAAAGGCAAGATTTCTCATGAACATCGGTGACAGACATAAAAATTGCTGGAACCTTCTGGCTGCACTTCTATCATTGTTTTTTCTTATGGCTGTTATGATGAATCCTCACCAACTCTTCTTCCATCTGATCTCCTCTCCACGACTGTGGTCTAAACAGAATTCACACACATTATACAGGAAAGCATCAGTCCTCTCGCTCTGAAAATAAAAAGATGCATTTTTATGGTTCCTGTATAACACAAGATAATCATCACCTTCCCTTCTGATCCCAAAGATTGCTAAATACATTTGAATTCAATGACTACACTGCATTCCTATGCAAGTCCATAAGAGCAAAATAATTTACCCAGTGTTATTCTAGTGGCTAGTAAAATACAAGTGTATTGCCTGATAGCAATGCTGTCATGTAGAGATACAGAGCAGGGAGTATTTCTTCTCTGAATAGCTTTCCTTCTGTGATATTTTCTTATTGATACGTAGCCATTTACTTAGCTTTTGCACAGTAGAAATGTCCCTTTTGGTATAATTACATCAAATGACATGACTATATCTCTTGACATATTTACAACATTTAATACCATTATCATTAATTTGTTTTGAAACACTGTTTCCAGCTGTCTTTAGAGTGATTACCTCAAACGACATGAGTGGTGTTAATTCATGAATATTTGCCATTTCAGCTTGTAGAAATTTCATGGAAAGGTTGTGTTGAGTAGATTCATGGCATTAATCTCTTGCAAGTACATGACTAAGTTTTCCCCTTTTTTTTTTTTTCCCATTTCACCGTTTAGAAGGTGTCTATAGTAGGACCTGGTCATTCCCATAAGAGACTTCAGCACTCCATTGATCCACTTCTGGGTGGAACTAGAGCACTACTCCTTCCTACACTTTTTGTTTGTTACCCATCCCTTTCTGCCACCTCTCAAAAGGACAAACTCTATAGATATCATAGGAATTATGGACCAACACAACAAAGACCTCTGACTTTGCCTCTGAGACTTTTGAACTCTTCCCAGTAATGCTTGGTTGTGGAAGTTATGTGCCCTGCGTATAAGCCAAATATTTTTGGTGCTTGTAGATATCTCCCAGAAGAAACTGTGACTGCATTATCTCGTGAAACACCCAGAAACAGCAGGTTTCCAAGATTCAGGATAGCAACATTTAGACCTTGTACAAAAGGCCAGAAAAGTTTATGTTCCATAAAAGACCATCATAGACCAAACATAGAAATCCTAAGAACAGCCTTTCCTCTATCATTTTGTTACTGTCTTTTCCAAATGCAGATGAAACCAAGAACTAGAGACCATGCAATTATGACAAACTCCTTTTAACTTCTGGACTCTTGCTTTGGTTTTCTCGGAAAGAGAAGTCCCAGAAGAGGTTTCCAGAGTAGAGAAACTGAATTGTAGGATTGAGTTGAGTCTTCTGCTCATGCTCTGTCACTTTATGCTTGAGGAAGCCCTTCTTCCCATCCACATATAAAAAGACTGTCCTTCTGGGCCACCAAAGTCGTTGTGAAAGAGCAGAGTCACAAACCTGGCTATGGAACTGTTGGTGACAATATCTCCCAGATACGGCAGAAAGACTTCCCCCACAACAATACTGACCTGAGGGCCCCAGCTCAGGTTCTGAAGCAGATTTTACCAGCTTGTTCCACCCTTGGAATACCTCTGGATATATCTGCATTGCTTCTGCTGAATCTCCATGCAATGTCTGGCAATCATGGCATTGTCAGATGTGTAGATCACAGAAGGTATCTCCATGGCATCTGATAATGTAGGCATGGATTTATTGAGGGAATGAAGCCAGCTTAAACCACTTAAGATTCCTGTGCTAACAGATGTTAAATTCGAAGTGTATACTTGAATTAATTTTATCAACAATTATTGTTTTGCCTGCTTTAGTCTATGAAAACAGATTTTTAAACGAGTTTTGTCTTGTGCCTTATCCCAGCTATCTGCACACTGAAGTCCTAACAATGTCCTGACTCCTGCTGGGAAAATATTAAAAATGTTTAAGCCCCATTTTTGTATATAAATAGTAATATCAACAACACAAAGTCTACTTATGGACCAATTCAGCAGCCAGAGCTCTTGTTCTTTCTGGTTGTCACTTTGATAATGCAATACAATCACATGGGCTTGCAGCCCTGTCTGCTTGGTGTGCCATCATTTATAACACATTATCGGAGTGACAGCTGGCAGTAACAAGAGGCCAAGTGCCAGATATGCACAGCGCATCTTACTGAAAAATATTTCCCTGTTAAAACGCAGATAGGTTGATTAAGAACTGAGGGAATTCCTCCCCCTTCCCCCAGATGGCTGCACTGATTCATTGGAAACTAACCCAGACACAGCTTGTCAGTGCACTGGCAAAGCTCCATGCTCCACCTTCCCTCCTCTATTCAGGTTATATCCCATGGGGTTCATCAGGAGAATTTTCCCTGACAAGGATTGAAAACAGTGATCTATAAGCAATGAGCAGCATCACCATTTGCTTTAATTAGGTAGGACAAAAAGCTTGCTTAAGGATGCACTTTGTGCAGTGCAAGGGTATACCCTGAAGAGGGTCCTGTTTGCACTCCACTTGCTTTGTGTTTGACCAGCCTGCTTTCACTGTGGCCCTTTGAATTCAGGCCCAAACAATGCGCTCTCAGAGCTTTCCAGTCGCCATAAATCCCTGCCTTCCTCCTCAATGAGACTCCTTCTCAGGCACCATCTCAAGGCTTCCTAACTATCCTTCCCTGAGCCAGCCTGACCTGTTAATCAGTATTGTTGAAGAGTTACTCCTTTGAACCTCAGGAAGTAATCTGGTGTATTAAGTCCTCCTTTTATTTTCACTAAATAGTCCTGTGACCTCCCTAAAAACCACTCAAAAGATGACAAAGGATTTGTGTCCCCCCACACCGGGTGCTAACTGGGAAACTCCAATGAGTTAAAGGAAGAACAGCATTAGAGAAGATGACTTTATGAAGAAATGAGAGAGTTAACTGGCTGCTGCTTCATTATTATGCCAGCTGACTGTACAGGACTCCACAATGTTCTCAGGGATGTAGGGAGCGGTGTGTGTTCCCTGGCAGAGACCCAAGATCTAGATTAAAATCTCCCAGAGTTAATTTAGGAAAACAATAATATTTAAAGTTCGAAGGGTTTTTCTTTTTAGACTGTATTCCACCATGAAACACGTGATTCCTGGTCCTATTTCTTGTCCACAAAGACCTTTCCTTGTGAATTCTTGTGAATAGCTAGTCCTGTATCTTAAAGAAGAGAACCTAACAGGAAGTACGTAAATTAATGTTTTGATATTCAAATATATACAAGTTTACAAGAAATGTTGAAGTGTGTCCCCAGTGCAGCAATTGTCACAACCTCAAACACTTAAGAAGCTGATCATCACTAGTTGCTCAGTTTGTACAAAGCCCAGCATTGAAACTAGTCTTTGCTGATCTTTTGCAGCTTTTAAAATTCCTTATAACTGTTCCCCTGAGGTGGGTGTAGTTTTCCTCACATTTCAAGCATCCACTCCCAGAGCAGAGGATGGCAAGACAACTTGCAAAGCTCTATGGGACCTGAACACTGGTAAATACTATTGCTCACATCTCAAAACCATCCAGCTGCCATCCTCTTCCAAACCACCACGGCAGGATGGAGTCTGCCACATTCCCAGGTGAATATCTATCTGTGTTGCAGAGCCAGAGTGTTGGCCCATGCAGGGGCTGGGTGGTGTGTTGGGGAAAATATGCCTACAGCTCTGCCCTGGAGAATACAGGCCTAGTGCCACACAGCCACAGAAAGATAAAGTAACTGGACAATTTCCCCCAGGTGTTATGTACATGGCCAGGGCTACAACAGAGCCCAAAGCTGTAGGATTTCCCATTGTATGCCATTGTATTCATTTGCACCTCTGCTTCTCCATGTGTTGTTTCAGTGAATGTGTTAAGTTTTTTAATCTCCCTTTCCTTGTCCTTTGAACTTATTTTTGCACCCTTTGCATGTTGCTGTGTGCTATGAAAATTTAAGTTTCCTTGATCAAAAATTACTTGCAGGTTTTTTTCCAGTGTTTTGTTCTCTAACCTTTTCTGTGCCTGTAAGGAGGTAGAAGAGGCAACGGGATAAACCAGTTAGGGAAGGCAGAGAGGAGGAGTAGCAGGAACCTTAATTTCAATGTGTGTACCTCCTTGTTTGAACCAGGAATGTAGTATGTGAAAGATAAGAAGCCACCCTTCCTAGCCATTACAATGCAGCTTTGTTCCAATATCACTGGTGCTGGCAACTGGGTGTTTTTCTCACCTCAGCTCCCTCATAGACCTCGTGGCTAGCTAGAGAATGATGGGCACATTCCAGGGGAAAACTGAGCATCTTTATCCACTTTGACAGAGGGAGCTGTTCAGATCATTATTTTTTTTTGTGAACACTTTTCATTTTGTGAGTCACTACTGGATATGTGCTAAAGCACCTCTGGGAATCCCATCTGGTGATGTGAATCATTAGGCACCTAAAACCTGCTCCTGAACAACATTTTAAAACCCCATTTTCAGTGGGCTAGATGTCTGCTCTATGCAAAGGTTTGCTACAGCAGTATCAATTCTGGGAAACATTAGTTTTGTTTTCTAGTCAGCAAAGTCCATGCCACAGAACATGCAAATTTATACTAATCTGAAAATGCCAACTTCAGCTAGTTTCTAGTAAAACTGAGCTGGCAGCATTATAACTGCATGCAAAATTGGGTGTATACTGGTTTATCTATTTGCACAATGTCAATGTGTAGATAGGCCTTAACAGACACTTAAGTGGCCCTATCATGCCTGAAAGTGAGACTTTGGGGTACTTCAAGAAATTAACTTTAAAAAGTTAATCAGCAAAAAGTTAGAAAAAGGAGACAAAATGTTCCTTGCTACTGGAAGCTTCACTCTAAAAACGAGCTTCTTACAGGAATACAGACATGTCAATACACCTGGAGCTGCCCATCTGACTTGTAAAAAAAAAAAGAAACATTTTTTTGATGTCATCACTCTTGAAACTTCTATTTTAGCAACTATTAAAGCATCTAGCAAGTCCACATTTGCATTTTGGCTTTGCAGTAAAAGTATCAAAGTTATTTTAAGCTCTTTCTCCTTCTCTCTAATTAAATCAGCACAATTAAAATGACCTCACCACTCACAGAAGACATTGATATTGCTGTGGCCAATACATGTTGATCAGGAACTGTGATGACACATTATCTGCAGAATGCAAAATCTGCCATACAGTTTTGAACTTTTTAATAAGAATATATAGTTTCAGCTCAGTAAACTGTTTAAGGATATTAGAATGATACAGTGTTTAAATACATTCTTCCATTATATTCTTGCTTTACAACTGAGTGTGGTTTTGGAAGTCCATTGATTTACCTGTATTTTAGGCCCAGATTGCTAATATCGTAGTGGACTAAAAGGAGAATTTTTAAAAAAAAACTTTATAAATCCTTATCTCCTAGTGTTAACAGCAACTAGTCAAATGTTGTGGGTTTTTCTGGGTTGCTTCCAAGGCAAATTCACCAGATCTTTCTGTTGAAGATGGCTATGTAAATCAGGAATAGCTGCAATGAAGCCCATTAAAAATACATCAATGGAGTATTGGTGTGAGAAGAGATTCAAACTTATTGATTTCCTCTGGAGTTTGCACGAATGAAGAAAGAATAAAGAAATTAACCACAAAATTTTTTTGCCTTGAATGTTCATTCGGAAACCTTAATTCCAAAGCATTGTGTCTGAAATAATTTCCAATGAATAATTAAATAGGTTATTGAACTGATTAGAATGAAAATTAAAGTAGCCAGAAACAAGATTTGTGGAAAAGGCTGCAAGCAATGATGTGCTCTGACAGTGTGGTCCATGCCACCTAACTGATACAAGGACCAGGTCAGCGAGAGGAGAGGAGAGGAGAGG
>WBMV01000267.1:892768-976341 GCA_013396655.1 Campylorhamphus procurvoides | reverse complement strand
AGGAGAGGAGAGGAGAGGAGAGGAGAGGAGAGGAGAAAGAATTATTAGACACTATTCATACATACTATGGCCATACAAAGCCATTTTTAGGAGACATTAACTCAAAGCAAATGCAGAATGAGGACTTGAAAGAAGATCCAGGACAGCCTTGTGGCTGAGGAAGAGAAACTCTGTGATATTTTCTGTCCCAAGGTTTATCTCTTTCATAATGTTCTGTTTCTTCTTGCTTGAAGGGGTTGAGGCTGGGGAATGGTTGAAAACAATGTTAGTTAGTAAATCAGACCTAGAGTCATGAAGGTATTTCTGGGCCTAATTCGTACTGAAATCGGTGAAAGTTAAATTCCAAAAGTAACTTTAGATTTGGGGCCTTGGTCCCTGTCCAGGTTTGTTTAGCTCAGTGTGGATCTGTTAGCTTCCGAATCATGCCCATTTTGAACAATTGCTATTGTTGCAGATTTTTTCCTTACTGTGTCAATATTTATTCTAGCTTATGGCCCTTTGAAACAGGGCTCCATTAGATACAAGCTTATTTTTAATGTCTTCTCTAGTCCTAACATGCTTTTCTTTCCAGTCTTTGAATGGGAACTACAAGGATGGGTGGGTTCACCAGTTATTATCTTCCATGGAGAAAAATATAACCTAGTTGGTTTTGCCAGCAAGTGCTGAGCACAAAACTTATATAATCCCTCTAATAATACCATTATTTCCTTGGCCATCTGAGTTCTGTGGATTTTTCAGCTGTTCGTTTGTTTGGTGTTAAATTACACTTTCACATTTATTATTATTATTGTTATTATATTTAGTTGTTGCATCTTTGTAAAAGAAACCCCCAAAATATTAACAACCCTTAAGCTTGTAGTGGGTGCTTATTTAAAAGCATTTGGAAGTAACTGCCTGTCAATTGTTCATTGAAGAAGAAAAAAGTGACCCTAGAAGAAGAATTTATTAAGAGGGTGAATAAATCATTTCTCTCTCTCATTGTCATGTCATTTTCTTTACCATTTGGCATTCACTGCACTTGGAAATTCCTCCAAGTCTTTGTGTTCCTGAGCTTTGAGATTTCAGAAAACAGTCCCTTGGCCCCCAATCCCTGCCAAGGTTGCTACTTTCATACTCCTTTTCCTGTGGATTACAAAACAGGATATTATTGTAAAAACAAACAGAAATTGCTGTTTGCTGCTGCTAATCTTGAAAAGAACCATAGGGGAATGAAAGTTCTTCCTTTTTCAAGTGGCTCAGGCTAGGGATGGCTTCTGTTCTGCTGCTGTCAGGTGAAGATCAGACACTTTTCATTGGTAATCACCAAAGGTTGCAGGAGATAATTGCAATGTTCTGTTCTTCCTTTGAAATTTTGGTCATTGAGAGATGAATTTAAGGTTTTTTTAAGTTTTAAGCTTTCCTAGTATGTTTCAAGTTAAAGATGGGATCATTTATAAACCAAGGCAGTTTATTATAGGAAGCTAAGTAAATATATTTCTCTGCTCTTACATTGCCTCAGGCTGTTTCAGTACTGGGCAGAAGGGTTGCTGTATGTTGTTTTCTTGCCTTTTTCCTGTGGGTGATGTAGAAGGTGTTAAAAGACATGTATTTGACCCTCCTACAGCTGTGAACCAGGAATATCCTATCTGATTAATCTAAAATAAGAAAAATATGATGCCACAAACCAGAAGTCATGTGCTGCTTGTGATTCTCAGGAATGGGAGTCCAAGGTGGTATCTCTGGAAGAGACACAGACCTGAGAACAAGTCACCTACTTTTCCTTCCCCCCCAAAATTATTTAGCCTCTTCCACACAGTATCTGATCCCACTCCATCATGAAAGAATATTTTTTCCACAACTCTCTCACAGGATTGTGAAGTGTGAGTTATACTTTTGACAGACAGAAGGTGGAATAAATGCAATTTTGCTGAATCTCTTGCAGAAAGAGTCCGGCTGAGCTGGGAATAGAGGTGATATTTTTGCTTTGTAGCTGTAACACATGGCTCCAAATTTAACATTTCCTTTGATTCCCCTGTCTTTGGGCATGAGGACGACGTGCTAAAATATTAATAGGGTACAAAACCCCCAGTCATGCTCATTAGGCTTCCACCATGTACCAAGGCAGGTCCTCTGGCTTTGGTGAGGCCACATTCACAGGTTGCCATGACAGGCAGTCAGTGAGGGTGCTTTTGAGAACAACACCAAGCCAGTTCCAAGACAGCATCATGGGCCATGTTTGAGGCCTGTTGACTACTGGCTGCTTGTTGCCAAACCTGAATTAACCCCATTTTCCAATTTCCATCCAGTGATAAACAGCCAGCTAGCACTGGTTTCAGTCGAAAGACAAGCTTCATTGACCTCCTCTAGGCAGTCCCCTGGAGCCATGTGAGTTGCTCTGGGCTGTCCCAAGAGGGCATAGATCTCCTGCCAGTCCTGTTCCAGGCACTTGGCCATCTCAAGCAGTTCGAGGTGTCTTGGATTGTCTTTAGGCTGAAAGGAGCCAAGCATACACCTGCATTCCTCAATGAGGGCACTCCCTTCATTGAAAGGCTAAAAAGCAAACTAGGCTTGGAAAAAGCAAACAAACCAAGAACCAGGCTCTGGTAGGGAGCTCTGGGGCATGAGTTCTTGGGAGAGTCACTCAGGGTGTGGGTAAGGAGCAAGTGGGTGCTTGAGGGCTTTTAGGAGTGGAATCAGCTCTCTGATAACACTGCCCTGGTTCCCAGGCTCACGCAATAGATGCACTCTGGAGGATATTTAATTAGCAGATATGCTTAAAAGTTTGTTCATTCAGTGGGTTTACCAGTGGTCAGGACTGCTTTGCTCTCAAACTACATGTTATATGGTGGCTTGTGTGGTGACTCTGCAGATCAATTTGCCAGCCTTTGAAAGGGTACAATGCTTTATTTATTAAACTCTGAGCTCCTTTAGGCACTGAACAAGAACAGCAATAGAAAATGAGGGAACTTTTCTGATATTCTCTTACTGCCTCTAATAGAGACAGTAAAACCTTAATGAAAGTAAAACTCAAAGATAGGTTTCAAACTCAGGCAGAATGTGTTGGGCAGGTCAGCATTTCAACTTCTAATATTGTTTCTTCTTGTGAACAAAGAGGAGTTTAGGATTGTTTGTTTGTGATCTTTAGCATGCACTGAAATGGCCACACTGAGACAAACAGAAAAACTACGGAACAGGTTAGAATCAAGTCCTACTTGGCAGCAAAACTTGGGAAAAGTAGAGTGCTCACAAAAGACAAATAGATATGTCTAAGATCAGATCAAATTAAGAATCACATTAGATGTGTCATATCACCAAAACAGTATCTGACAACTGAAGTTACTTGGAAAAAAAGTAGTTTGTGTTGGAAGACTATGTAATATTTTACATTATTGACAAACAGCTAGCAACTTGGCATGATACTTACATTTTATAATGCTTTAAGATCACAGTAATATTTTAGCCAAAAGTGCTTAAAACTGCTGTTAGAATTTTTCATCAGCTTAACATACCACAGACATTGTTAAAATGTCATTCTAAGCCCATTTTCTGACTTTTCTCTATAAAAGGATTAACTTGTCTTTAGAATGTTAAAAATGCTTAAATTACTTGATATTAGATAAGAAGGTTTAGCTCAGGCTCAAGAAAAGTTGGAGAATTTACTAAGAAAATATGTACACTTGGTCTTTTGCTGGGTTGGCATAAGTCAAGTTCTATATGGTAGGATCATGCTGATGCAGGGTAATTGGAGTGCAGGTCATTTGCAGTCCATTTACCAGGTACCCGACATTACCACCAGATGAAAACTGATTCAAATCCCAGAGTAGAGAGCCCTGATACAAAGGCAAGTCCCAGCATCCCCTTTGGTTGGAGTCCATGTGAATGGGCCCCATGTGACATTCATGCATGTGAATGACATGCAATTAACATTTACTCCCTGTGTCTCCAAGACTGATTCTGCATGTTAGTTGATACATGTCCCAAAGTGAGGCTTAGGGCAATCTGCATTTCAGTTTTGGGAGATCTAAGACCAATGTAAACCCCAAGGGTCTAGATGTGATACCCATGGCACCCTGTAGACACAATATCTTGGTTATTTCACAGTAAGTCATGTTGTTTCATGGTTCTCCTCTACCCTCAAATGCCATTGCCTTCCTAAATATAATTTGGGTTTGATTTTCTTTACCTTCAAGACACAACTGAGAAAGCTGCTCCTTGATATAGGTTGGTGAACAGTGGCACCCTGATTTTGCCTTTCTTGTTCATCATTTAACAGTTGTGAAATGCAACACACCAGAAGAACTACTGGAAGCAGAAGGTCAGTTGTGGCCATGATATGCATTTCATTCCAAAAGATGGTCCAACCAATGGTCCAGGAGACAGGTACATCAGTCTGTCTCTTTTCATGCAGACAGGGAGATAGGAAGCAGCTGTTTGAGTTGCACTGGCTGCTCACTCAGCTGAAAGACCCCTCCTGGCTGCATGTCCAGTCAAGAAGTCAGAATCACCACCCATGTAAAGATGAAGTAGTGCTGGAGACAGAATTCCTCCTGCCTGTGCAAGTGACTTGACACAAGTGGCTCACTTTGAGGAGCATCACACTTCAGGAACAGAAATGCAATGTAGGATGGAGGAATAACAAGCTAAGTGTTGCTCATGGAGAACAAGGATCACCAGGCCAAGGAAAGTAAATTCAGGAAAGAAAAGAGCGTACTGCGTTCTGTAGGGTGATACTCATAAGTTGATCCAGAAGTACCCACTTCTATTCTCTACATTTGTCTCAATGTCTGTAGACAATGAGGATGCAGGGAAAAGAGAGGAGGGTTAGAGTTCCCTTCTGAAGCCCTCACTCTCAAGCCATGCTGTTACTCAAAGCACATTGATCACCCAGCTATGTTCAGGTTTAGCAGGGAACCAAGGAAGCACACAGGCATGCAATTACTGCACTCAGTTTGAGACTTTCTTCTGCCCCAGCAGGTCAGATGTGTCCATGCCTGTCTGCTACAGAAAAGGCTCAGTCCTATCTCTCTGCAACAGGCTTCTAATAAGGACAAACTGAGTGAAACTTACCCTACATTTACCCAGAAATGTCCTAGGGAGATGAACTACAGGCTTCTCCCATGAGTGCAGTGGATAGATACAGCTTGTTTGAATCTCTTTGAACTCTGGCCATCTTTTTCTTGGTGGGGTTAGCAGTGAACAAGTTTGCAAACGTGGCATTTTGCTCACCCCTGCTGGGGTCGCATAGCATGTCCACTACCTCTACATGTGAGGAGAATCTTTTTATGCTTGCTCTAGCCTGCTGCCAGGTTGGCACAAATTATGCATGGGGCTCAGTTCTGCATCCTGACTTTGTGACAGAGCAGAAATGTCACCTCTCCTGCTTCTCTTCCCTTTGCTTCCCACCTCGTTTGACATAGATGGGCTCTGTGTCAGTGCTGAGACCAAAGCTCACAAGTGACTAAGCATGGGGTCTTGCACACTTTCCAGCTCCTTCAAGAAACCAGGAACAAATGGCTTTTGCCAAGGAAATTGTTGCTGACAAAGGCAAGAGCAGTCTGAGAGCTGAAGCCTGCAGTTTGCACAGTGCACACCAGCAAGGGTTTAGGTGTGACCAGGTAATTACTCCTTAAACCCAAGGCCTTAGCTGTGCCCAGAAGCAATCAGTCCTGTGTGTTATTTACCACTTCCTCCTTGACTGCCCTTTCATTTCAGGCTTGCTTTGCAACAGCCTGATTGATTTACCCAGTTCAGGCCATTCTCTCAACATAGGACCTGGATTAAAAATAAACCCTGTAAATTGCCACTACATATTTACTGACCATTGTGCTGTATGGCACCTCCTGCTTGCTCAGAAAAAAATGCTTCCTCCTCTAAGTGTTGTTTAACTGGAAAAGACAGATAACTTCCTGCGCTGTAATATAAGTGGTAGAGTTGCTTATTAAGCTGGATCTTGGTTAGCAACATCAACCTGGCAAGAATGAAACAGTAGGTGAATGCAACACTGCAAAACCCTGAGGTTCTCCCACCCTGAAAGTGTCATTACAAACATTACAGAGGAAGGGAGGGTATGCCAGGTTTAAGATTAACTGCAGTTATGACTGTGAAAATCATACTGGGAACACTCCTACAGGCAGGCTTCAGTCTGAAAAGAAGGCATTATCTCCACTTGGCACCAATGTGCATGTCCAAGCGATAATTCTCTGCAGGGCTCACATCAACAGAGAGAGCACAGTGCCTTGCTGCAAAAGGGCAAATAACCCTTAGAAAAAGCAGAAAGAATCTCTCAGAAGTGAGAAGCATGAATCAAAAAAGTCAATGGTACCTATGGAAAGGACGTGACAAAAGTTACTCTTAAGGCCAGTGAAGGGAACAAACTTTAAGGAAGGGAACAAACTTAAAGAAAGGAAAATGTAAGGGTTAAAGTGGCAGTTCCATCAGGGCTTGTTCTGAGAAAAACAGGATCTTGTGTGTGACTCATCTTGCCCGTCCTATGGCATTTCTCCCACACCCATATAGATAACCAGACTCTCAAAGGTGCTTGGAGACCATTTTCAAGTGCAAAACATACAAAGATCTCAAAAGATCTCAGTTTCTGACATTCTTTAGAGGCCAGATACCTGCTGCAAGGCTGGGACAGGGCTGAAACTTTCTGTCTTTTTGGTGAGTTTTAAACCACTGGTTGGTGCCAGGAGAAGTGGGAGCAGCAATGGCAGGAGGCCCAGCTCAAGAAAGATAGCAATCAGCTGGAAGTACACTTTAAAAGATATCATCAACCTTTTTCTTAGAAACATCTTGTTGGCTTATTTTTACTCAGGAGAATACAGAGTCAAGGAAACAAAGTCTTCTGGTTTCAGTTGTTTAAATAATCAGGACCTATGTCTGAATGAAATAGCAGAACAAGGATGACGATAGCAAAATGCACCCTCTCAGCCATGGGGAGGTGAGCTGAGGGCAGCAGCCACCCTCCCTCAGCCCAGCTGGCTCCTCTGGGAAAAGCCCTGCAGCTTTCTTCTCTTGCACCTTTCTTCTCTTCCAGCTTTCTTCTTTTCAGATTTTCCCCTGATAGACAGGTGTGACCCCCCTCCTGGGGCAGGCAAAAGGAAGGAGCTCAGCACCCAAAATTTCCCCCTTTTTTAACTCAGAAAGAGCCATCTGAGTCAACTTGGTGCCTAAGTGCAAGTTCTTTTTCTGGTGGCTTCACCTTCCAGTAACAACCCGCACAGCCAAGAGTGGGAGAGATTCAGCTTGTGTCAGACAATTTTCAGAGGGTATAACATTAATCTTCTCTTTTATCAACACATGCCCACATTTCTGGTCTCAAACACAGCCCAGCCTGGGAAAAGGGGTTGTGCACATGTCCCAGGGATTTTTGGCTGCTGTAGAAGCTCCTTAGAGACCAGAAGTACCATTTAGCCTAGAAATAGTTTTGCTGGACTCTCAGTATTGCTGGACTAAATGTCCCTCAGCAAATCTACACCATAACTTTTAAAAGACAACAAAGCATATCCTAAACTTGGAAGAGAGATGTTTTATGCATTCTCAGAAGACAGTTTGATAAAACTCAAGGGAAGTTTTCCACAGCTAATGCAAAACATAAGTAATTCCGTGCATGTTAACAGAGAATGAAAAAGCCACACAAAGAGACATATCTATTTATATCCAGTAAAATTCTCTGGATGATTTATATCTGTATTGATACCTGATTTTTGTTTTTCTGTTTAAAAGGGTCACATATCAAAGCTAAGTCAATCACAAATGGCAACAGAATAAGTGCTCTGTTAATGCCAAAACATTTTGGTTAACTATGTTACTGGATATTTTTAAGCACCCAGATTTCATTAAAGAAACATTCAAAGGCAAAATAAAGCATCAGTCATCAAATGTTTGTGGATAAATGTACCAGCTTATTGCACTGAGCGATGAAATGGGTTTTGGGGGAGAAAAATTTGCAAGTGAGTAATGGCTTCTTTAACACTAATGTGTCTTAATTATGAATTAAATCCTTGTCCTGCAAACAGAGGCTGTCATAGAGATCAGTATTACTTCATCTCTTTTTTTTTCTTCATTTAATGTCATTACAGAAAGCCCAGTACTCCAGAAACATTTGCTGCTATGCAGTATGTATGTATTAACAATAACCACTTTATGTTCCGTTGAAAAAATGGTCAGTAGGCCTAGAAAGTACATTAAAATATAAATTAGGGAAATTTCAAAATAATTCATTGGAGCTAACAAAAGACCAGCACAGTTTAAATAGCTTAGAACTGAAGTTTGGTTTTGGAAATGGCTGAAATCTCCTCAGAGAGAAAATGTGTCAGATTTTAGTGATCATTTTGATATATTTGAAAATTGTATTTTGTTCTGTGGACTCAAAAAGAAAGGAAAAAAACCCCTACATTTAAAAGTAGGCTGCATTACTTGTATAATAATTGTACAGTTGTGGGCCATGACAACCCAAGTGATTCAAACACAAACAGGTCAGCTAAAGCTGTGACAGTGCAGTCTCCTTTACAGCATGACTAAATCTCATGATTTTATACACACTGTGGTAATTCCAGGAAAAAGATGGTGCTTGTTGAGCTCGGTGCTGAACAGACCTACATGGACAGTCATCTCCCACTTTGGACACCAAATGAAGCAGCTGGCTGATATTTCACCAAAAATGTGAGGTACAGCCCCGTGGTGGAGCTGTGAACCTTTGGTTCACTGGGTAGGCTCCTGTTTTCAAGTGCTACTGGCACTGGTGGTGGCTTTGGGACAGCACAGATGACACTGAGCTCCACTTTCTGAAGTATGCGAGGTGTTATGCACCAAAAGGCTTGTCCTAAAGCAAACTGCATTTCAACATTAATTAATGGATTGTTATAAACAGCTGAAAGCATATCTTGGCTATTTTGCCTGTGAATTTCCTGGCTTTGTTGTAGGAAAAGCTAGTGACAGATAACTTTCTACGCATCAGACAGTGAGTATTTTTAATTTTTCCTCTTTCACTGATCTAAGGTTTTCTTGTCAACCAGTGACCTTGCTCTCTGGAGAATGTTAAGAGTATTGTCTGAGCTATGATGAAAGGGAAAGGACATGGATTGTAAAACAGGATGAGAAAGGCTGCTGTGTATATTCCCTCACCTGTAGGAATCAGCAGTTATTTGCGTCCAAGAGATCTGCAGGATCCAGTGAAGGAAGAATAAACACCTAGAGAGCTTGGATTTGCAGAAGGAGCTGAAGCACCCCTCTAAAATAGTCTGGATCAACCTCCTTTGAGCTGACTCTGCTGTGAACAGCAAGCTTGGACAAGACAATCTCTGGAAGTCCCTTCCAGTCTCAGCTGTGCTTCTCTGTATATATCAATGCAACCAATTACCATTAACCCAGAGCTTCTTCCTGAGCTTCGCAGGGGTCACACAAGGAAGTAGAAATATTTCAAAAAGAAGTCAGCCAGCCCATTTTCATATTTTTATCTGAAAACTCTAAAAATATTTTTTTCAGTCCTATCCCAGCCTTTTCACCTTTCTTCTCATTTTACTACTGAAAAATAAAAAGGAGTAGGGAAGGAGTAAGCCATAAGAATATCAATGGCTTCAGGTTTTGTTGGGAAATTCTGGTGGTTCAAATCTCTCACAATTTTAATAAAATAATGTTTTTTTAAAAAAAGTTTGAGGTTTTTCTCCCAAGAAGAAGTGGCTTAAATTATCAGAACTGTCTCTGGAAAGCAAGAGATATTTTGATATATTATCAGCAATGAGAGAACACTCCATGTTCCCTGACCCAAGGATTTCTTTGAATATTCTGCCTTAGAATCATTAAAGTTGCAAGAGGTCTTCTAGTCAAGGGCTTCACATACAGGGCCTGTGTGGCCTTCATCCCTAAGGGAAGTATTGATGGTCTCCATCCTCTCAAAGACCATCTTTTCCTCACTCTTTTTCCCCAGGTAAAATAATCACAACTCCACATTATTGATGACAACCTAGCATACCCTCAACACAACTTATTTGCCTTTCAGCAGAAAACTCAAACAGATTGTTCCCTGCCTGCTGTTGCAAAAGCCAAAAGTGTGGCTGGAATCCACCTTACTATGAGGAATTAGAAATTACCTTATGAAGGAGGTTATAATCCACTGCCAAGTGAGAGAGTCAGGATTAACCAGAGTAACCTGATTGATCTCTGTGTGAGGTTTTTTGAATGAAGCCCTGGTTAATTTCCACTGCAACAAACTTGCATAGCAAGGTTACTTGTGGGGTGATCTCAGGGAAAAGTTAGTCTAAGGATCACTCTCCTCTGGATATACTGGCATGCTGAAGGAAAATTCTCCAGGACAGGTCATCAGTCAAACAGCAAGGATACACAGACACAATTTCCAGTCTTTGATTCCATCTGAAACACAAGATCAAGAGCAACATGTGCCTGCTTGTGGGAGTCAGTCACAGCCTTGGTGCTGTTAGAAATACTGCCTATTTGGCCAACCTGAAAAGGATCATTTATTGACCCCTGAAATCCTGTGACATCAGGCGGAGTAGCTGTGGGGATCTGTGAGTATCAGGACATGTGCTCAGGACACACAAAAATTTCCCCTCTTCCCCAGAATTAGATATCTGCCTTCAGTTCTGGTTGTAAACTATTGTATAGCATGTCTCTGTTTTGATTATAATGAAAATTATACCCTGGAGGTATCTGCACTGTGGTTCTCTGTATGTTTCACTAAAGAGATGAATGAAATCATCTCTGGCAGTCCAGTTTGTACAGTGGCTGTTTAGGCAGCACATAAACAGGATCCTTTTTATTTACGTCAGTTGCATAAACCCAAAATTCATTCCAAGGATTTGCATGTTCACAGGCCTAATCATGTTAGCACAGTGCACATTTGCAAATTCGCTCCCTGTCAATTGCTGGAATCTGGAAATCTGTCTGATTGTTGTTGGAGGCATCATCAAGTGCCAGAGGCAGTGGAGAGAGCAGGTAGGGGTGCAGCAGTGGAGGGTGTGAGCAGACGGATGCGCCCATCCATGCCAGCAATGGAAATGCAGGCTGAATAGCAAGCGATCTATTGTTCCTGGTTAAGTAAATAACACCAGCTTCCTGCCCCTCTGGAAGCCGATGCTTCATGTGCTCCAGCTCCTTCTGCTTAATTGTTGTACATCCCTATTCAGGCTTGCACAAAATGTGTAAATCAAGGAACAGTAACGGGGGACATATTCCCAAGAAAGACTGATCTCTCATTGAAGTATAGACTAGGACTCGAAATTCTCATGGACTCAGATGTCTCCTGTTTTGAAATTACAGGCAGAGTTTCGAAACAAAACTATATTCACTGAAGGCTACTGAAGCTTAAGCATGCTTTCACTGCGCACATGCCGAGGTTCTTATCTGCTGTTTTTCTTAATATCCTCCCAGACACATTCTTCTCACCTGAATCTAGCAGAGCTTTTCTTCTGTGCCTACTGACTTACAGTGAGGTTTGTGTTAGAGTCCCATCTCCACCTCTTTGGCTGCTAACCTTATGCAACCTGCCCAAGTAATTTAATATTTGAATGCTGATGACCCACCTGAAATTCCTTTCGCACCCCAGGGAAACCATACACATTCCCCCCCAATTCATTAAAAAGCAATCACGGAGCTGCTGGGTTTATTGAAGCGCAGCAGTCCATCGGGCTCGGGACGTGGCAGGGAAGGAGGGAGGAACAGCACCAAGCGTGGGATCTCATGCTGTGCCTCATCACACCTGAGCCAAGACAGGGTCTCCAGCCAGGGAGCAACCACAGAGCCAGCCCTGCAGCAAACATACACCTCCACATGCATTTTTCTGAAGGAAAGGTTTAGCTCGTTGGGATTCCACTATTTAAATGCCAAGGAAAGACTAATATAAGCTGATACATTAAAAAAAAAATGTTTCAATAAGCCACTTTGCTGTAGGTTTTTACATTCGCCCTCCTTTCTATGCTTTTGTATGGATTTTAGGTTGCACAGGGGGCAGTGTCTGAAATAAATTTCTTCTTTTAAGGAGAGATTGTGTTGGATAACAGAGGAATAGACAACCCAGTTTTATGTAACTGTGGTAACTGTGGTTTTTGTACCCAGTATCACAGTTAATTCATTGTTTAACATGAGGCTTTAATTCAGTTGTCTTCATCAACGAGCTACTTTGTGTCCATATGGCTAATAAGTGTTATTCTGCATTCCAATTAATGGGAAAATAGAAAGTATTTTAACAGTGCAGCTGATCTAACAAAAAACACATCTGAGGAGGATTAACATTTCAAAGGAACTATTTGCTCAAGTGAACTGTCTTTATTATGATCTAAAGAGAGGGGAGTTGAAGAAGAAACTTTGAGTAACATTTTCATTATGGTAGCTTAGATACTGGAAATTAAATAGACCCGACTGAATTATAAAATATCCTTGTACTTGAGCCTGGAGATAATTAAAACTCTTTTACCATGTGTCAATAGTAACAAATGAAAACTGCTAGAGATGAAGGATAATACAGTAATGTAAATACTTTCTGGCAAACAAAAATATTGCTCACCTTAACCATGGCCAGTAAAAAAATAAGATTTTCCAGAAAGCATAAAGAACAGGCTGAACTGTATCAATGTGCTTTTATGGAAGACATATGGCTCATTCTCACTTCTCAAAAATGTGTGGCTCTGGTAGTAGGCAATTGTTTTACTACATAGTACTAGCACAACTTTAATTTAGATTAAAAACACAACAGGTTTCAGATGCAAGACAGGGAAGTTTGTGTTTTGGGTTTTTTTTAAATCTCTATTTCTCCAGTTTTTTAAACCTTGTTCTATTTACAGCTGTTCTTTCACTCTCCCCATCTGATGGGGAGGGGAAGCAAGCACCTGCTTGCACAGTCAAAGCCAGCATTGCTTCTTCCAAGCCAGCTGGCCAGGCTGCCATGCTGGGTATGTACTCCTTCCTCTCCAGAGATCAAATGCATCAACCAGTGTGAGGATGGTCTCTGCCAGCTCAGGGTCCACTGCCTGGCTTTCTGTAATTCCACAGCTGTGGAATCTGGCTACAAAACACCCTCTCTACTGACGAATTCATTAACTTCTCTCAAAGGAGTGGAAAGAGTAATTCCCAGTGTTGAGGTCCAGGGTTTCCAGTACTAAGGTGACTGCACAGACTAAACTTTGTATGTTGGAGTGAGGATGAGCAAGAATCCCGGGGTATAGATGTCTCTGATTATTCCAGTCACTGAAGTTCTTACTGCCCTCCATAGTGTATGTGAGAAATCTATGTAACATTAGGATGCTTACAGTGACCATGTCCCTTCCACCAAGTGACATGTTAAGGGCGACACTGCATTGTCAGAACCTGCACATTCTCGGGTTCTCTTTGGTCTATGGAGTTCCTGATGCAAGTAGGTGGATGATCTTTGGGGGACACCACACTGTAAAGTGAAGAACACCCCATGCTCATATAGCTAATACAGTCTTACAAGGAGCACCAGTTGGTCTTGAGCTGCTCAATGAGCCATTTGACAAACATCTGTCAGGACTGAACATATTTCTGGACTCCCCATGAGTGGCACTATTGACTGAAAAAGCCCATTTACACTACTGAAGCAGAGGAAAGAAAAGGAGGCACTGCTGATGTTGGTGGATACATTCATACCATGGACTCAGATGTCAGAGAGTAAGAATTAGCTCCCTCCTTGGCTGAAGGGTACTCAGCAGCTCTCTAAGGCTTGTGGCTGCGGTACAGATGTTTAAGACCAGAGAGGTCCTGGAATATGAAAGAAGGTATGCTCCTTGCAATCACATTAATTGTGGATCTCTGCTAATAGATCCTAAAGGAATACACATCTTGTCTCTGGCCCTGGCACTTCTGGAGGGAAATGTCTGAGATACTTGTGATGGTCACCATCACCAGCATATGAACTAGGGTCTTTCCAACCCCAGTGAGTATTTCCAGCTCCAGCTATGTCCAAGATATTCTTCCTTGTTCGGAGGTGATGGATATCAGAGTGTAATGCCCATCTTCTAGACCTGTGTGTGGGTCCCCCCAAACTAGTGCCCCTTTGATGACTATCTAACATCCTTCCAGGTGGTAATTATGACACATGCCCAGAGCCGTTATAATGTGGAGGCCTTGCTTTAAAGGGCAACCCTCCAACTGTTCTACTTTTCTGTCAGATTTTTGGAGAGGAGCTGTGTGTGCTGGTACATGCAGGTGTAGCCTCAGAAAGATGAAAGACCCAGCGTCCAGCACCATGCAACATGTGTCCGACTGCGGGGAGAGTGGATCTCTGCCAACAGATCAAGGCCATTGATCAAGGCCTTATTTTCACAAGAACTTTAAGAACTGAAAGGTTTTGAATGCTCACATTAACACTTAAAAAGGGAGTTTGTCAAATGCATTTGTCAAAAGAGCACTGTTTCTCTAAGTTCTGAGAAACATGGTTGTGGAGAGAACTAAAGTTGCAGGCATAGAAATGAAACTCCTTCTGATTCCACATACAAAATGTAACAGTTGGGTTGCAAACTCAGTTGTAAGTCCTCTGTTTTTCTGTACATGTGGTTGTCTCTTGAAGATGAACCATCATTCCCATGCAACAAAAATGCACATAGACAATTAAATCTATTTAAAAATGGTGGTGTGCAGTGAATATTTGACATTAATTCCTGGAGGAGCTCTAAACTCAGGTCCCTTTCTGTGTGCCAGAACAGTGTTTCCCTGTAATCCCCTGGCTCAGTTGCCCTCTTCCATGCTGCCCCAAGATCAGAAGCTATTGTGACCGAGTTGTGCTTTTTTGTTCTGTAGGCAAAGTCTGGTGTACTGAGATCCTTGTCTGAGAGCATGTTCTCATATACTGTGACAATAACTGCAGAGATGAGACCCCCAACAGCAAGTAGGAATTGTAAGGTTTATTAATTTCCTTCGCTCCATAGGTCTGAACTGTTTTCAAAATGTTGTTTATCACTATTATTTATTATGTGAGCTCCCTCTTGTGTCTTATTTTGCACCTGTGTAATCCAATTGGCTGTGGGCCCTTTCCTTAAGGTGAAAAATCTCATTTTAAAGATTTTAATAAGTAATTCATTCATGTAATTACCTTTTTCCCTTTTAAGAAACCTTTGTTATGATCCATTCAACTGATTAAAACCAAACCAAACCAAAACAAAAAAACCAGAGGAACCCCCACCAAACAGTTAAAACCTGCGACATTTAACAAGAAAAAACATTTTTTTTTGGCATGTAGTGCTATTGTCTGGTTTTCATACAGGTGCCACTGAGGGCAATGACAGAGATTGAATTCTATCCAGAGAAGACTCGATATGGAAAGGAGTTTCACCTATGATCCAGAAAACCCACACAGGGTATTTACATAGCTGAATTATACAGAGCAGAGTTACACCATTAACCTTGCAATGTCGGCATGTGAGCACAAGTGCCTCTCCACATGGAAACACTGGCAAGGCAGAGCCTTTTCAGATCGTGTTGCTCTCCCATACTCCCAAGGGTGAGTTTTTAAATGGTGGGAAAAAAGCGAAGCCTTGGCAGTGTCTACAGTTTACATATACCTATTGCTCTTTGGAATGACTAACTTTACCCCAAAAATGACTCATACAGTCAGTGTCTTTGATCTGATTGCATTCGTTATTATTATTATTAACGATAATAACAGTACTGTAGTCATGCCTCAAGGCCCCAGCTGAGATCAAGGCTCTGTTTTGATAGGCACTGAACACACTGAGAAGACAAACCTTGCCCTTAGGAGCTTACACCTGAGCTGAAAGACACACAAAATGCAGGGAGAAGGAAGTGGTGTTATCTTTATTTTGCCTTAAGACAGAGAGGTTAAGTGACTTGCCTGAGGTCAGGCAGGTATCTGGAGGCAGAGGCAGCACAGAGGCTGTGCCAAAGACTCCAAGGGATGGGTGGACACACTTGTCCTCACCTTTGAAAATGCCTTGGCTGATGCCCACCAAGAGGGACTGCGAGTTGGCAGCAGAGCATGATTCCAAGGGGGAAGTGGCCAGCACTGGATGAAGGTGGGGGTAGATAAGCACCTGGCCACTTGCCTGCTTGTATGGCTGGCCCACAAAGCTCAGTGTTGCATACAACAAACCAAACATCCCCTCTGTCGATGGACTTGAGCCATTCCCTGATTGTAGCCCAGGGCAATTAGCCTGCACCAAGCCCCACACTTCTCTGGCTGTTTGCCCCAAAATCAGTTGGTGGGATATCTCTGTATCAGCACAAAGCCTGCACCCAGGATGGAACCAGAGGCAATAATTGCTAACACCTCATGCTTTACATCCCCAGACATCTCCTCTTTTGCAAGACCTCAGCAGTCTTGTGACTCCAGCTGGAGAAACTGGAGAGTGGCAGCAGAGGTGAAACTGTTCCCAATTATCATCAGTGCTCTTGGCCAGATCTAAAAAAAAAAAAAAATAAAATAAAACTTGAAATTAAACCCCTCTTGCTACATTTTGGCACCTAAATACATGACCTGCTTTTGCAAGAGTGCTGACAGCCGTTGGTATAGCAACTGTGATTACTGGAAATTTCCAGGGACTTGGCTTTTGGAAAGCTGGCCAGTTATTTGGGTGCCAACATTCAGGTTTAGAAGCCTAAATTTAGACACCCTTTTTCTTTTTTTCTTCCAATCTCAACTATTCATTTGTGAAAAATGTATCATGAGTTTAGACACATGTAGGACCCACGATGTAAACATGGGACATTACAGCATCCAACAGCTATAGGGGGCCAAGGGTAAAATATGCTACAAAGAACCATTTGATTTAACAGTGAAAAAAAAAAGGTGCTAATGCAAATGTTAATTGCAGGACACACAAAATGGGCTATCCGTCTAAGGCACTTTAACTCTGAATGCCCACAGACCTCCCCTTAGTACTGCAATTCTCTGTCAGTGATAGCTTAGGGCACTTCAGATCGGGACTCTGCAGTCCATCGAGTTTCTATGGTCATATAATCCTTCTTTAGAGACTGTTTGGTTCCTGCTACACCCTGTGGCTATCAGCCACCATATGTACTGTGTGCACAATAGGTAGTCTGAATATTGGGCATAGACAGCAAGCTCCAGAATTTACCAGAGCATCTGAACTATGGGTACCCATTAGGTGATACTCTATGCTTCTAATAGATTATCTATGTTCTTTTCACATGAAATGATATATATATTCTGTTAATTTAAACATTTTTTTTACCTGATGCTGCAATTAATTTTTGTTTTGATTAGTTTTTCTTCTGCTTCTGTTCAGAAATATTAGTGTTGACACAAATATAACTGCAATCTGGATTTACACTCTGGTCAGAATTTGTCATGTTTGCTTTTATTCTTCTAATCAGTTCACTTGCATTTATTCAGTTTCGTTCATATGTGGTCCGACTCTGTTGCTGTCATTGTAATGGATTTTATTTGGGAAAAAAGCCATACTGAAGATGTTCACGTGCACACATGTACAATGTATATAAACTAATGTACTGTATGTGTATGTGCCAACGTGTGTACACACATATGAAATAAATAAGTGTAATTTATTATGTACCTATGGATATACATGGAAAAAACCCCCACTTTGATAAAGCCCTGAGAAAAGTACTTTTATTCATGCTAATAAATCCAAACTTTTTTGGATATCTTTGGAAAGAGCGGTATGTCAACAGACTCTAATGACTTGAGGCCTTTATCCTCCCCAAGGACATCTCTCTGCTGCTAGAAATGCAATAGTTTCTTTCTCCTGAGGAGCCCTGAGGTAAAGAGTTTTGGTATTTTATAATGACTTTTTGACAGTTGCTCACTGGCAGCAAATTCAAGGCTGCCACTGAAGGTGTATTTGCCAGTTCTTTTTCCATGCTCTGATTTGT
The DNA here is from genome assembly GCA_013396655.1 of Campylorhamphus procurvoides. Classification (NCBI taxonomy): domain Eukaryota; kingdom Metazoa; phylum Chordata; class Aves; order Passeriformes; family Dendrocolaptidae; genus Campylorhamphus; species Campylorhamphus procurvoides. Next base: position 958,521 of record WBMV01000267.1, on the reverse strand, counting down.
CATTCTTGGTCTGTCACAAGAGTCTCAGGGTTGAGAGCAGTGGGGATTTGTTTTCATTTCCTAGACACATCAGTAGCACAAACAAACCCAGAACCATCTTCAGTAGGCTGTGAAATACGTGGTGCCAAACAAGTTTGTCTACTTGCTCAGCTGTCCTGTTGGACATCAAAGCAAAGGCTTGGTTTTCTGTAGCTCCCAAATTCTGACACTTTCTAAATTTAAAAAGAAAGCTAAATGACTATTCCATCCTGGAACTGGCTGACAGGAGTCTACCAGGCTCCAGGAATTAATCCAGAGGAAATGGATACTTCTGAGATTGCCTTTATTTTCTTCCAAGATACCCAGAAATTAATATATATTCTGGTCAGCTCCATTCCAAAAGGTTGGAGAATACTGCCCAAAAATGAAAAACCTGAGAGTAGGGATAAGCCCACATATGCTTGCTTTTCTGCACAAAGTGTCCTTTCAGCCTGGTTGAGAATTTTTTTCCAAATTACATCTCTTATGCCAGTCATGTGGCTCTTGTGGCAAAAGGTGTGGTTCTACAAGTTTAATTGCTGTTATAAGGGGTAATTAAGTTACTGTGTGGTGCAGCAAAGCAGTGTGCAGTTCTATATTCCCTTATCACAAAATCATAGAATGATTTGGGTTGGAAGGAACCCTAAGGGTCATCTCGTTCCAACACACTGCCATGGGCAGGAACACCTTCCACTAGACCAGGTTGCTCAAAGCCCCATCCAACCTGGCTTTGAACAATTCCAGAGATGGGGAATCCACAGCTTCCCCAGGAACCTCTTTCCATGCCTCACTACCTTACTCCTGCTTTCAGAGAAAGATCCTCCCTCAACCTGCCATGAGACCCTCAGGAGACCTTTTGCCTTTCTGTAATTGGAGTTTTTGCACTTACCATGATTAAAGCATTACATCAGTACACAAAATTATGCATTGAAAATCTGTTTCATTTTTGCTGTTCCTTCTTAGAAAGATAGTTTTAATTCTGGCTTCAATATAACAGTATTTTTCAGGCCTGTCCAGATACCACCTGACTAAATATCCTACATATCCTTCTTTCAAATTAAATTAAATCAAAATATATCAAAAATAGTTTAAAAGGAAGCAAAGCTCAGCAGGTGGTATCTATGAATGTAGGAAACACCAAGTCAGTGTTCATTTCCTTGCAGAAATTCACTAAGGCACAAATCCTGAAATATTTATATATATGGAAATGAACAATGGAGAAATACAGAATGTTGTCTTTCCTCTGTAACTTTTCCCTGCTTACTGTCTATTCCCCAGCTTTCTTTTTACATCTGCTTTTATTCTAAAAGATGAAAATCAGCAGACCTGATTTCTTATTTAAACAGTCCCTTTGCAGCCAAATCTCTGGTGCAGTTGAAGAATGATGACCTAAAGAGGCCACCTTCAATTCATAATGCTCAGGAAATGCTCGAGGTCTTGGAATCTCAGATAATTCCAGTATCATATTTGCTTCACATGCTCTCTAAGGAGAGAGAAAGTCACACTGAACCTTCACTTGATAGGGCTCTAGTCCTGTTCCTTGCTTGCTGTGGGAATGGAGCTGGGGAGGTGCAGAAGTTTTCTCTTGTCTCTGTGGTTCATAAACTTTATTGCATGAGGGTTCATCCGTGCTGGTAAAGGTTCGGCAAACAGCATGACTACTTTCTCACACCAACAGTGCATCTTTAAAATGAGGTCTGCCCACATTTAAGACCCTTTTAAACTTTATTGTATTCCTAGAATCCTTTCTTCAGGTCTACAAATGCCCCTTGAAGTTGTCTGGTTTAAGTTTTCCTCTGAATGACAATGTTTAAAACTAAGGAAGTTAAAGAGTGTAGATACTTGCAGAAAGTAAAACCATTTTTTTGGCAGAGCTGTTTTATCTCAGTAGTGGATGGATAACCTAGGTTGAAAAGCCAGATTAGAACAATCCAAAACAGCAATGAGTCTCATGTTTGTTTGGGGTTTGGTTTGGTTTGGTATTTTAATAGAAATCATAGTTGAGGGTGTGATAATTTGCCTTTTTCAAATGAGGACTGACTATTTTTTTGTAAAAGACATGAGATATTTTGTCAGCTAAAGTTAATGGGCTCCCATCATAGAGTCAGGGTTTTGTCTTTCCCACGTGCAGGGTCAGACCAGGGAGCTGAAATAAGGCACCCTGACTCCTAGTTCAGGCTGTGAAAAGTGCCTGATACACAACAGAAATATCTGCTGTCAACTACTCTCATTAGGAAAAAAACACACAATATAATTTACGTCTTATGTCCATTATCCACCTATTGTAAAGGCAATTTATCTATTCCTTACTTGGGGAAAAGACCTACAGTTGCCTCTTTTTCCCATGTCTTGGTCAGCTAAAAGGTAAGGTGGTAAATAATTTATCACTTTGCTTTATTCATCTTCTATATTAAAAAGAAGTAAAATTGTGTGACTAAATATTTTGCCACTTAAAAGATAGCATTTTTCCCTTCTTCCACTTAGAAATTCCCTTTTTCTGTCCCCCTGTCTTCTCTCTGGCTGCTGACAATGGATAATTATAAGTTTATGCCATGCCACAAGTGCTGTGAAACAGCACGAGTACAATGGAGGAACATAAGCACAGTACAACTTCTCATTTCAAACATCCCTGCTAATTCTCTGTGGCTTGAAACCAGCAATGAAAGCAGACTCACATGCAAAGGAAGGTCCGCCTACTACTTATAGGACAGAGGTCCAAAAAGCTAAATCCCTCCAGGCATGTAAAAACACTCTTATCAAAGGAGCTGTTCATAGGCACTCACACAGTGCAAGGACAACTTGGGTTTTTCCATGATTAATGATAAGTTTGGAGGAATGCAAGCCACACTATACTCAGGGATTAGCTGTTTATCAAGCAAAATATATTTGGAACTGGGCCAGCTGGGGCTGCTGAGCTACACACATTCATTTGTTAGGTGCTCCTTTCCTCTCCCATTTCATAAGCAAAGGGTGTGTGTATGTGAACCCTAGCAAAGCCCCTTAAAGAATAACTGTGCACAGAAAGTCTGTTTTTCCTTGAATGTAGTCTCCTCTGTCTTCTGAAGAACTTGAGGTCAAGCTTTTATGAAGACATAATGTCTCCTCTTATTTTTGCCACCAGCATAAACTGAGCTTCATAGACTGAACTGGGACATTGTAACCGATATGCTTTCACTTAGGGCCATTTGCACTGCTATTATTGCTTATTTCCTCTGCTATCCAGCTTTCTAGAGGTTATGCAAATCAGAAATGTGGGATTATTTGTGTCAACAGTGGCTGTTTTATTAGAAAGCCTGTCTTTGAAAAGCTGGTTTATGTGGAGATCGCGTGTGAAGTCCCAGGCAGTTCGGGCAGCCGTGCTGGATTCCTAACCTGTATTAAAACCCTGGGGTCACACTTGTGGCCACACTAGGGATGCTGACTTCAGTGGGACTGTGCTGACTTCTGAAAGAAGAGAAATATGTGGTGATAAACTCCTTTTCATCAAACAAAATTTTCAGATGCGTTAGGAATAAATGTCATTTAATTCCCAATACCCAGGCAAATATCTTACCATGGGAAACTTTTCTTTTCAGGTCATATCACCACACTGGCTAACATCAGGTCCTGGAGCTGTAAGTAACCTTGTCTATCTAATAGTCCATAGAGAGGACTGTATTCTGAGACTTAAGGGCTCTCTCTCTAGGTCTGAGTTTTACTTCTAGGACATTCACACCAAAGATTCAGTGAAAATCTTTTATCTAACGAAGGTGTAGCTAGACAGGTTTAATAGCAGTAAAAATATGAAAATCATCAGACTTGGCCATAGCAAATCATAGATCAAACTAGCCAAGAAGAGTGCTTGGTAGAAAAGATAAGCCTCGTGACCTTTTTGATTGCTAACAAATCAGTTAGTGGTTCCTCTGCTGACTTTACGTACAACAGAGACACCTGTGATGGTGGTTTTTGTGGTTGGGACACCTGCCTGCTAGAAATTGGGCCAGGGTGTGATGAGTCAGTTCTCAAAAGTTGCCAAGCAGCTGTCAGATGGTGGGAGTTTTTGCTGTCTCTCGACCTTGCTGTGTGATCTAATTGCTGACTTGGAGATACACAGTTGTGGGTCTCTACCAGCCTCTCCAGTCTTTCCCTGTACCCTGAGTTGTCCTTTACTTTAACCACTAGAAAGGCAAATGTGGTTTCTATTTATATATCCAGTGTCCATTTTTAATATGGTTTGAGTGTGTGTGTGTAGGCACGTGAACAATTCTTGACTTGAATTTCCTGGTGAAAGAAACTCATTCCTGTGCAGAAACCTAAGTACACTCTGCGTTGCCACAAATCATGGGGAGCTCTGAATGATCTTTTGCGGGGAGGAGTTAATGTTATTTTATCCCAATAAAGAATCCAAGGACTGGATCATAGTATCTTGAAGAAAGCATCAAACTCTGCTCAGTGCTTAGAGACATCAAGAAAACTCCAAATTAGACTTGCACAACTAAGGCTCATCTTTGGCCATCTAGAACCCAAATGTTTGTTCTACTTTCCCATAACCAGTGGAGGGACGTAGAAGTCTCCAGAAGGTAGTTCACCCAGATGTGTTTAAAGCAGGTGGATTTTCTCTCTCTTTCTTTTGATTAAAGAGAGCCTGAGAGATCTGCATAAGACAGAGAGTTCATTTTTAGTTGGTTAAAGTTAAGTGAGGTGAATCCAGCGTCAGTGTGATCAACTTATAATCTTATATGGAAAATAAATAACGTTGAAAAGGAGGGGGGACAGAAGAGCTTCCCTGAAAGAAAGAAAGGCAATTGATACTAGAACAGTAATCTTCTTCATTATTTCCCAGACCATTATTTCTCTCTTTCCAAGACACTGTGACCTGTTGTCTTCCAGCAGACAAGAAAATGTGACTTCATCATCACAGTACTGAATATGCAATTCTCATAATACAGAGGACAAAATTAAGGTGCAGAAGGTAAATCATTTTTCTGCAGTTGCAAAATACATCAGTATTAGAACCAAACTAATTATTTAGGGGTTGCTGGTTCCCATGGCTCTTCCAGAGCAAGCTAATACCTTATTAATGGTTATCCCTGCTGTATTTAACACAATAAATCTTCATTTAAGAATCCACAACTCCTACAACTTTTAATTCCTTCACTGTGCAGCTTTAAGATGTGAGTGGGCTTAAAGGAAAAAAGAGGGGGTGACTTCATTTAGATTTCATTAATTTTCTCTGTGGTTTGCTTGGTAAAATGTTTCTCTTCCAAAGCAAGGCAACTGTGACATCAAAGAAACAGTGAGATGGAGCCCAAGGATTTGAAACCAAGTTTCCATCTATGCTGGGACCAGACTTCTACTTGTGTTTGCTGCTCATAAAACTTGTCCAAATCAGGAGGATCTAAGATGACTGGAAATACACAGCCTGGGAAGAAGGGGTTCTAATTATAAGTATACATTTATTTAATAAAAAAATCCAACATTATTATTTTGGTCAGTCTTCTGCTGGTAGGATTTCTGGAAGCTGCTGTTGTGCAAACCACAAAAACTGCTATTTCATAGAATCACAGAATGGTTTGGCTAGCATGGTTTCTCACCCTTTTGCTCTTTCCTCTTGGAGTGACAAAAATATCTTCATTTAAAATAGATAAATAAATTAAAGTAGGTGTTTAAAATATCTATATTTAAAACCAGGGAGAAGAATGTATAAATGCAGAGGCAAGGGTCCAGATGGGGAGTTGCACAAAGCTTTAGGGACCTGGTGCAATGCAATTTCAGCCCCCCACACACATACTCCACATGCACACACACACACACAAACAGGGCTGGAGAGCTGTGTTTCTCTTCTTTACAGTCAAGTCAGGAGGAATACAGTGCCCATCCACACACAGACCTCAGTTTCAAAATACACATATACAGAAGAGCAACAGAAAAGCAAAACCTTTTCAGTGTGGTAAAGTGTCTTAATTGCTCCCCTCAGCCATGGCTATATTGAGAAAGGGTAAAACTCTGGTTTCCTTTCTGATGTACTGAGCAGCTCATGCAGTTTCACACATTACAGCAATAACTGTTTCAGGCCCAAAAGCTGCTCAGTACGCCAGGGTTCCTCATTCTCCAGTGTAACTAGCTCTTAGCCCTGGAGAGGAAGACACTTGTTTACATCACTGAGCAGCTCAGGATCTGCTTTTTCTCTGTCCTGCACACCGAGTACCTTTTGCAAATGAATCTGAATGAGTGACAAGGCTTGACATGTCATGGTTTTCAAAAACTTAAGCTCTTTGAGTCACCTGATTATAAGAAACAGAGCTATTATTAAAAAAAATAATCAAATGTTTTTAGATGTCTTCATTGATGAGAAGAATTTGAAAGTGTTGTCGTAAATGGTCCAGAAACAGAAAGTAATCAAAGAAACCCCAAATTGATTTATTTACTTGTTTAGCAGAACATGACTCTACCAATAATTTCAAGGTTTTGGAGGCTGATTTAAGACTTCTGAATGCTTGGTATTTACCACTACTGGATGAGGCAGTCCTTTTTCAGACCAATTTTATATATCTGTGGGTTCTGTTTCAAGTCAGAATCGTAGGTTTCCAGGCTCACATTTATTTTTGCAGGAGAAGCCAATAGAGGTTAGTGCTTGCAGGTTTTATAAACTCTACAGGCTCACATGGAGCCAATTCTCCAGCCTTCTCTTGTACAAAGAAAACTTTGTGTAACAAAATCCATGAGCTGATACAAAGCCTCTATGTCCCAAAGAGCTGTAAAACCACTGATTAAAACCTGCCCCCACATCGAAAGCGGAACATGAAAGTGAAGAAGACACATTTATAATTAAAACATGCAATTGGATTATTTTCACAAATGTAAAGTCTCCTGGGAACTTGCCTTTGGTTAAGGACTGATCAGGTATGCTTCTGAGTTATCTTGTACCGTGGAAATTAACAGGGTTTACTCATATCTGTATCATCAGCCCCAAAGAAACGCTGTAGACTTCATCTTCTTTTTCACGGTTGTAAATCCCCATGTTCACTTTTTCTCTTTCACAAAGAAAAACCCTTTTCATTCATGCCTGGACACAATGATGTTGTTCTTCAGATGGGCTGTAACTCATTCATAGGAGCCACAGTTTGGTTGCTGGCTTTATAAATGTTGGCTGTCTCATGATGTAAATTTGTTCTTCTTTCTCCCAGTGCTGCTCAAAGGCAAAAACATTGGCTTGTCTTCCCTAGTCTGTGTTACTACCACTGTGGCCAACCCTAAACTCCTATTTTCTATGAAACTTTTGGAGCCAGCCACAAAAACCTTTAAGTATACCAGCCTGGTTCTCACCCCACAGGTCCTGGGTTTGGAGCATATTGATTGTGGTTGATGATAATGATGCATCTTCCCAGTTCAGACTGGGATGTGAATTAAAGAATTGTTGAGCACTCCCTGTGTGATCTGGGTGCAGTTTGATGTTCTCAGACACGTTTGTTGCTTCTTGTTTATACCAGTGTAACACTTCAGGACAGTCAGAATCTGCCAAGGAGAACTGAGGGCAATTCAAAAGCAAAGTGGAGGGCCCGGCACATCACAGAACTCAGTTCATAGATGCAAAATCCTGGCAAGTACAGTCAGCAGAGCACATACAGCAAATAGTAACTGAAACACATTTTCCCTCAGGCCTTCAATGATTCAGTCAATCACTTTAGCCCATTAATAGTAATTACTGCCATAGGCAGTAAACTTTGGGAGCAAACTTTGCCTTACATGAATGTTTTCATGGGCAGTAAAGAATAAAAGTTGGCAACTGTCTTGATGACATACAAAAAAGCAAGTGACCTTTGAAAGGCATATTCACTAGAAAGAGGTAAAAAGAAGTTGTAAATAAACTCAATTTTCATGTCTCCATGCCTTCTTATAGGTGCAGGAGCTGACAGGCTGAAATGACATTCCCAATAAAGATCATCTCCCACTTGTGGCTGGTTCAAGGGTTGCATGAAAAAAAATATCAATGAAACAAATGCACCCAGTGTAGTCTTGTAGACACAAGAAGCTCAGATTAATTCATAACAAGTTTAGAGAATTATCCCACTCCTGGGCTCTCAGACACCAAAATTCATCACCCCTCACCTGCCAGCTGAGCTCATCTCTACCTTCCTCTTGGCTTTTATTAACACTGCTTGCATGGAGGCATTCACTTGATATTTAAATTGACAGCTCAATTATCTTTTCAAATTTAGTGATATGACAAGCCGGGGGTTTTATCCCATTACAATATTTCTAAGTGACAAAATTATTTTATCTCTCCTTGACAGTATTATTGACCTGTAATCAGCAGACGAATGGGAGAAACAGAGGTCATCTCAAAAGTAAAAAGCCAGTTAGAAAACTGTTTGGCCAATTATGTCAGTCATCTTGACTTAATCTTGCAGCAGAACAAGGAAAGATTTGTTGCTATGAACCTTGGCCCAACAAACCCTACATGGAAATCTTTCCACTCATTTGAGGGGGGGGTGTCTCATGTGTATGACTTCTTGCAGTGAGGTCAGTGGGCCCCAGGGGTTGATGGAGGATGAAAAATAGCGAGGGGTCAAGGTTTGTAAAGCAAATCAATTTTCTTAAAGAGAAGATTCTTCTTGGAATCAAGAACCCTGTGGCTATGTTATAGGTCAATTTTCACAAGGTTACAGCTGCTACTGAGCATCTGGGCTAGACAGCTTTTTTGACTGTTAAATCTCCTCATCAAGTTGCTCAATGTTTTTCTTTGAAAGTATGTTTGCTTTAAAAAATACCCAGCATTTTTTTAATAAAGCATAAATGGTAATCACACATGCTTCATTTATAAAGCTGTCTCTTTGACATAGGAACATATAAGCCATCTGTGGGCTGCTTAATCATTTTAGCAACATTTGTTTTTCAGGGTGTCTGCTTAGTTGGGCTTTTAAGTTTCATGAGGAATAAAACATGCTGTAAATCAGAAAAACAAAAATATGTTTTATACCAATAATGCACATTTTTCTGCCAACAATTTGAAGTGGCTTTAAATGAGATTCTTCTATCTAGAAGTTCTTTGAATGTGGTTTCCAAACCTTAGCAGAATAGGTTTTTACATATTATTTGTTACTTGCTGACATTAAATATAAGCTTTCGCTGAGCTGGACAGGCCAAGCTACAAATGAAACAAGCTTTGATCAAAGTTTTTGGGTGATTCAACAGTCTGCACGCAGAGCTGAACAATCCCTCTATTTTGTAGCTGGATGAGGTCCATCATGGACTGATTTTCCTCTGTTGGGTTGGACATCATTCATACAACTCCCATCAGGAGGTCAAGGTGACAGGGATGTCTCCTTTGGTATCCATGCAAGGCCACCATGGAAGTAAATCTACCTGAGTCCCTTAGGCTGGTGCTACTGTACCCACCTTTAAGATATTTGTATGCATTGATAAGATGCCCTCTTGTAGAAACAGCAGAGAAATTCTGTTTGAAACAAATGCTGGGAGATGAAGATCCATGTTGTTGTCCAGACTAAAGTATTCACTTCTAAATGTAAGTTAGGGCCAGGTTTTTTTCCTGTGGAGACTGGTGGTGCTTTGTGAAAACAGGATCAATACAATATTTATTGCTATTTTGCATACTATCAAGAATTTGCATAAAAAGACATGGAATAAAACCCAGAGTATGCCCTAAAGAGACAGTCATACAAAATAAAGGGAATGGGAAAAAACACAGGACCAAACCTACTAGAATTATGGGACAACTTTACTCATATCTTCAAATTTCACAATTAACTTTGACCTAGAAAATACTTAATTTTTAGGAAAAAACCCCGAACAAACAACACATGATTCTCAGTGTATTTGGAAACATCTCTATGTTTTTGAAGCTGATGTTTTTCTTTATGTTGAATATATTATAAAGGACAAATCACCAGAAATCCTGTTGAAACCAAGAAAGAATTCCACACAACTTCTGTAGAAGTACTTGAGAGTTAAACATTTATTGGACACGGAGAGAAAACACTAATGCACAATATAAACCTGATGTCATAACAAGAAACATATTTTCAAAGTAATTCCTCTAGATAGAAGAATAATATCAAGCATGTATTTGGTAATTTTTAATCCCATTTTGCTTTATAGAATTTTATTTGGAATAGCAATATTGATCACATAGAAATATAAACATTTCATTTGGGCATACTGCTTGCATGTGTTTAAACATGTCTGCTTGGTATAGCTTATTACCCTTTATTATGTATCTTATTAAAAATTCTTTGGACAGCAAGACATGCTCAAACAAAGTGCACCAAGGGTATGGATATGCACTGGGGCTGAGCAACATTGCAATAAACTGAGCTGAAATCCCTTAGTTATCTCTGTCCTGAGTAAATCATCCAGGTAAACCTTCAGCTTGATGGACAGCCAGAGCATGGGGCATATCTGAAGGGCATCTGGGACACTCATGTCATGACATTTTGCCACGTGTGTGTCTGTCTGCTTTGTGTTCAGTAGAGTTAATAATGAATTGCTTCAATGTGGGGTAAGAGTTAGCCCTCAAATTAATTTGGATTTGACCCTTCAGTTCCAACTCAGAAGAAACTGCTCAGTGTTACCCAGTATGACACAAACCCTCAAATTTCCCATTTCCCTGACCCTGGGTTACAAAAAAAAATGTTGTCTACTTTGCCAGGACTTCAAGGGCATATAGGGATAGGGCAAAGGGGCATGGCTTTAAACTAAAAGAGGGTACATTTAAATTAGAAATTAGGAAGAAATTCTGCACTGTGAGGGGGTGAGGCACTGGAACAGATTTCCTAGAGAATCTGTGGCTGACCTATCCCTGGAAGTGTTCAAGGTCAGATTGTATGAGGCTTTGAGCAACCTGATCTAGTGGAAGGTGTTCCTGCTGATGGCTGGGAGGTTGGAACTAGATGGTCTTTAGCGTCTCTTTCAATCCAAGCCACTCCATGGTTCTACAATTCAGAAAGAGGGATTGGAGTTTCATATTTGCAGTATTGCCTGTAACAAAGCAGGTTTGGCAGTTCAGTGCATCTTCCTGCTCTAAGTAACTATGAGAGAGGGAATGCTTAGCCTCAGACAAGACCTCTTGTCAATCCGTCTGGCCAGTCTGAAGAAGTCAGTCTTGCAAAGTCATGAGCATATGTATGGGATTTTCCTCACCAGAAGGGACTACAAATGAATTGTTCAGAAGAAGTTAAATCTGAAAACAAAACTAAACAAAACAACCAAAAAAAAAAGGAAAAAAAGCTTTTTAAACAAGAGGGTGTTTTCTTTCTCTCAAGACTACCCTTGGCAAAAAGACACAGATATAGAATTATATCTCATATGTAGCTAAATTAGAAGAATAAATTATGGAACAGATGACCAGCTCCAGCCTAATTCATGTCCTCTGGAAACTTGAGTTCAGATCAAAGGTAGCAACCAGAAATGTTTTGCTTTTCTACTACATATTACTCAGCCACCACATAATCTGGCATAATTAACAGATTAGGATCAAATGAGGTCTGAGCTTCAGAGAGGTGGAAAGACAGAGAGAGTAAGAAAAGTGCACAGTCTGGAAGGTTCAGAAAAACATCTGAGCTGAAACTTCTGTTCGTTTGAATTTTATTTGCTGCTGGGTATTAAGATAATAGAGCAATCAGAGATTAGATTGGGAGCTACAGTTTTCCAATTTATGATGACATAAGACAATTCTTTCTTGGTCTCACAGAGCTTTATTCATGGGGTTTTTTTAAATTATTTTTACAAGACTGGCAAACTCTGCCTTTTTTTCCACACAAAACATATTGATCACTCCTTCAATAAAAAAAATTACCAACATCTGAAAATGGAAGAACCAAGCCCAAATACATATTAAACAAGAGTACTTAATGAATAAATGGCATGAAGTATTTCCTGTTACGTGACACTAGGTATTAGGGACCAGGACTTCCAGAAATATGGGAAGGGAGGAGGGAAAGAAAGAAAAAAGTTAACTTGGGCAGAAAGAAAGAAAAAAACACCACATGTCTTTGTATTACACAGTGGAAACACTGGGAAAACTGAGCAGCACAACCAAGTTTTTGAACAGCTGTCGGCAGCGTTCCCATCTCAGTGCACTGTTCTGTGAGAAAGGAATTGCTACGCTCAGCACAGTGCCAACAAGGATGGGGCTCTTAGCTCTGGGGTCAGTTCTGCAGACTTCTTTAGGAAGGGACGCAGTTTCCTGCAGGCTGCTGACCATGAGAGTCCCTGCAGACCCCAGCACCAGGGCTGTAGGAGTTTGTGTGGGGGGCTGAAGGTCCCTTGGGGATGGCAGACGAGAACTGGAAGAATGCAAAGGCTTTCTGCAGTCTTCTCAGGGTCTTGGCTATCAGCCATGTAGACAGCACCAAGGTGGACATGATGGAAGGGGACACCACCTTGTGCTGGCAGAGAGCTGCCTTCACCCCCCTTAGCTATGATCAGATTTTACCCTCTATCCTGCCAATGAGGCCATGGAATAGAGGCATCTGGGCTATATGTTTTCCCTTTCTTTTTGTGGTAGTCCAGGACATACATTACTTCCTTCAGTGAGCAGTAAACAGTTAATGTTCCCATCAGATTATAACATTCAACAGTTAAACACAAATGCCTATCTAACCTTCTGAAAATGGACCAAGAACAATAGAAAGACTCATTAAATGTAGCAGCTCTTTCGTAAGATCCATGATAACCTCCTGGTTCAAAATCTGTTTATCAGAAGGGTCTGTAGGATGCCTTTTATAAGACCAATTCCCATTTTTGCTCTGCCAGGGCCCATCAAGCTCACTCCTGCTAGGTTGGAAGCTGTGAGAAGGAACCATGGTAGCTGAGGTGAGATGATGTGGGAATGGCAGTACCATGAGCTTGCTTAGTGTGCACCCAGCCATGGGTGAGGGAATAGGTGGGGATGGAGAAAACACACCATGTCCTCCCACAACAACTCCTGTTACTCATGGATAGGTTTTTATGGGATAAGGACTTGTCTTGGGGACTCAAACCTCAGTGAGATTAGAGTCCTGCACTGTAATGATCTACTTTACACTAACCAGGGGTGGTCTTGGATCAGCATTTCTGTCATGTGTATCATCCCAAGCCTGTCATTTCCTTGCACAATTATTTTCCCTCGCAGGTACTGTAGCATTTTTGAAAGTGTACATCAGCTCTGATGGCAAGTCATGCAGCATGTGTTAGACACACAACACTAGCACCATCTAATCTTGGGTGTGTGTGTGTGTGTGTGGAGAGGAGAGGAGAGGAGCTACTGCAAATGTTGTCCTTGGAAAGCAAGGTTAGCAGTAGGCCAAGAATATGCAATGAAAGATTTGATCGTTGAAATGTAGAACAGCCAACTTTAAAGTGCTACATAGAGTGATCAGGCATGTAGAATTCTGCAGTGATTTACTTCAGTTTGGCTCCCTTTTATAGGATGTTTCAGAGGGAGCTGGAGAGCCAAAGGTCACTGTTTTTAAGTCACTCTACGTTTCCATGGCTGCAAGAATATGACAATCACACCATGTATCCTTTGACTTCAGAAAATATCTCCAGACACTGAACAGGCAATCAACTTACCTTTTTGTGCTTTGGAGAAGGCTTGTTTTTCCTGCTTGCAGAGAGTCGTGACCTGTCATTAGTTTCTTTGCCTGAAACACATCACATTGCTGACAGTAAAATGATGTTTTCATTCTAAGAATTCTACAGGGAAAAAAAGGAGCAGCCGTTTTCTCAAGGAAATAACCTAACAAGACTGTGGTGATTACAATTGGCTGGAACATATCAGAAAAATAACTGCTATGGTTAATACAAAACAAAAAAATTACAAGAAAGGAATTTCAATTAAATGTTTTAGAAACCATTTATTGAGATAGCTTTTCAAGAGAGATTTTGGAAAGCTTTCCTTCAATCACCAAATGAAACCTTTGTGTGTGGTAGAGGAAGAAAAGTATTATATTTCCCAATAAAATATGTGGTATATGCATGTCACAGATTCATATGTCATTTGTAAAGAGGATAAAAAATAATAATACAGGGAAATTTACTGCAATAATCACATAACAGAAAACATTCCATAACATTACCTTACATTATACACCAAAGCCCAAAATCTAGCTCCTGAAGAATGAAAATCAAGTTGATGCCAGGTTAGTCCCACTGCCACTAGCATATAGGAAAAGGAAAATGCTTCCTTTGAGCAGAGTTGGGAAAACCTGAAAGAGAAACTTTGTTTTATTTGGAGAAGTTGCAAATTAGCTATGCAATGCTGGTTCTGAATACATAAACCAAAACCTTATAGCCCACATCTGAAATATTTAAGGGATGTATTCACAAAGTTACTTGGACCAAGAACTAAGAATGAGACAGAAAATTTCCAAAGGGGGCAAACTGACTTTGCTCATTGAGTGTCCTCTGTGATACAGTGACCTGTATTAGCCAAAGTTCAAGATCACTGTGTCTACTGTTTTATAATGCAAGATATGTGTCAGCAAAATTCTCAGGAAAAAGTGTTCTAATTGTTCAAATAAATTATCTGTGCAAGCTTTGAACCTTTACTTCATGTGCAAATGGAGGTTTGGGGTTTTTTTTCCAAAATGGGAGAAATCAGATCACCTTTTATATTCACCTCTCATTTGTCTCAAGCCATGAAAACCAAAATTCATAAGTGCCTAGAAAACATCCCTGATTTTGCCATGAAAAGCCTGAAAATGTTCATATCTAGGGTTTTTAAAGCTAGACAACAATTACATAGGTGAATGAACAATTTCTTTGTTTTCTTGCTGAACTTAGACGTTGGAAAAATGACAGATATGGAAAAAGACAATCTGAAATTAAGTATTCAATCTTGTTTGTATTTTTAACCTTTAAGAATAGAAATACAAGTAGATTTCAATGCAAAACGTTGTTTTAAAAAGACATTGAAATTTCACTTGCAACACGTCAAAAAAAGAAGTTTTTGACTGCTTTCAGGTTTTCCTGACAAACTCAAGAAAGTTCAACATAAATTTCTAGATTGTTTCAGTTTCCTCAGCTGTTTTGCCTGAAGATTTTTACCTGGTCTCTCAGATTAGACCTTTTGCAGGCTTTGCTCATCACACATTGTACATGTATAAACTGAAAGCAGTGTGTAAATAGTCCATAAGGCTAAATCTTGATCTTTGTCAGTAAAAGAACAGAAATTACAGGGTTTTCTTCATCACAAAGCCAGTGCTTCTGAGGCAGCTGAAAAGCAAAATTAAGCAAACAACACTCTTCTGCAGTGTCTAAAATTTACCTGCAGTGGCCCAATGGCTTTGAAGAAGAGGAGAATGCTTACAGAGACTCAGAACAATATCACATATAGAGATTTGGCTTTGAGAATGTCGGTCTCAAAAGTAAAAGCAGTCACTCAGCAGCATAATTCTTTAGAAACCATTTTCCAAGTTCAACTGGTACAGTAATAGCAGCCCAAGAAGGCAATATTCAAACATGCAAAACCAATTGAGACCTCAGGTATTGATACCACATTAATATCTTGTTTCTTTTTTTATCTTTTTGTTCCCCAACTTATGTGTTTTAAACCCAAATATTAGGGTTAGTAAAAGGCTGCATAAACATAAGAAACTTACAACAATTTAAGATGTCCTAAAGTTCCTGTCTGACCTCCGGTGTCCCTCTATTTGCATGCTTCTACCAGAGGTCCTTGGTCAGCCTTAAACTTGGAGATACTTGGAGATTTCAGGTGGCACAAGACATGCATGTTTCAGCAATTGGTGTGATGCCACAGTGTCTCTGGCAGGGATAAAATCAGAGTGTATTTTCACATGGTTTCCCTGCCCTGAGATACTGTTGAATTATGACACTGGAATCCAGTTTTGTATGTCCATTATTCACCAGGTGCATACGAGGCTCTTGCACACTGTGGGACACTGACTTGCTTGAGTATTCCTCAGGATGTCATGTTTTGATAAGGGCTCAAAAATTAGGAGTGGGGTTAGGATTATTTTTCAGTCTCAAGAGAAAGAATGAAGGAGGCAAAGGCTCAACTCTAAATCCCTTACTGGAGCAGCAAAGATGGTTCTTCAGAAACCCTCTGGAGAGAACAAAGCAAGAACTGCGACTTTGTCCCTGCAGGAAGCACATGGAAGGACACAGCCATGGAAAGTGAAGGTTCAATTTCCCTCTCTACAATAAAAAGAGCAGTTCTGATGAACACAGGTGGGTCAAAAATCCCTTCAAGAGTGCTCTGCAGGGAAGAGAATCTATTCCTTCAGTGAAGACCAACCCTACAATGCAGTTGGTGTTCTGCCCACAGTAACAATATCTGAGCTTATTCCCTGTGGAACAGTTTTATTATCTTCTTCCCAACCCCAAACCAGTCTTTCCCAGACAATTACAAATAAGGACCTGTCAGTGAAGCCAGCTCCTGATGGATACAGCTGTCACAACTGCTGAAGTCTTCTCTATCCCCTGGCTTTACTCAGGCACAGCTTTGCTCTCTTTTGTTATTTTGATGGGAAGGACGTTTCAGCTCTTCCTCTGTGCAAGGGCAGAATGGGGGTCAGCAGAGTCCCCACTTACTGCTGCTGTTCTCCTGACTGCTATTCCTCCATTTCAGGTTAGTTTTTCACAGAAACTGAGCTGTCATGGCCAAGGACCTGACTGCTATCTTTTTATTCCACTTATTTCCATCTCCCAGGCTGTCCTCACAGGCAAGCCGAACCAACACATCAGAATGACACAGGTGAGACACTATTCTGATGTTAAATATAAAAGTCTATCTCTGCACCGATTATGGAGGCAAAAACCTGGTGTCTTATAACAGCACCTGTTGATTAAATGACTGTAGATACACAGGGTGTAGAGGGCAAATGCTTCTTTATTCAAAGCGAAATTATGCTTTCAAACTAGCTTTTTTCCAGCCTTGTTGATAGTCCAGGTCTCTCTCCTTCTCCCTCTTTCTATATAATCTCAGTTACTTACAACATTAAAGGTCTTTAGAAGCTTCTTTCTTTAGAGCTCTGTTTCTGCCCCTCATCACCCCAGTGAATGACAACTTGAAAGAAAACCAGGAGCTTTCCTATGGATTTAGAAGTGTCTCAAAGCAAATCACTGGATGCCAAAGAAGCTGCCAGGCTACTGCACCTCGCAAGCAGTTCTAATCAGCGAACAAAGGCGTCGCAGGCAGCACTGAGAGGGAACCTTTTGTGAAAAATATTGACCAGCAAATTACACTGCAGACAGTGCTTTGGCACTGGGCTGTCTAAAGGTGACTCAGACGATCCGTTTAGCTCAGCAAGCTGGTTTCTAATTACACCAAATGTCTGAGTGTTGTCAGTGGGCCCAGTATTTGCTAAGCGGGTGCTCTTCACATGTGTCATTCATTACCTCACCCTGAACCAAGAGCCATCTCGGTAGGGAGAGTGGTTGGCAGCGTCTTTGGCCTGGATAATTTCCTCAGAGAGTGGTTTAAAAGAGAAACCTCAAAACAATCCTCTTCTACCATTAAAAAAAAAAATTAGCTTGCACAAAACCCAGGAAATCCCCCAGCCACCACATGCTAATTTCAATAAATGCCCTGGAATGAAATGATGGCAAGCTGCTGTCTAGGGTTTAAAAGCTGAACATAGTATACCCTTCCTGGGTTTTAGCTGGACTCTTACTTTGGTGCCAGAGTAACAGCTGTAGCAGCTGCAGATGCATTTTACCACCCAGTACAGGCACCTGCTACAACCAAGGAAGTGAAAACCCACGGAGATGCAATTTTCTTTTAATTACATTAGCCTGGTTTTGGCAGCCAGCCACGCAGCATGGTGTTGGTGGGGATGTGGACTCTATTCACAATTAGAGCCTGTCTGTGGGTTGCCTTTGACACGTGGCAGGTTACTTCAAAGAGCAACAGTGAAGGATCCATGTTAGTGCTGATTCTTGTTCAAGAGAAATAATTCAGATTGGCATGTTTTTTATTACACAGGTACTGTGTTGAACTCTGAGATCAGTTTTATATACTTTTCAGACTAGCTGGGTCACAGCAGCTATATTACACACCACTGAACTATACAGTACAGGATCAATTCATGGGCCCGAGGAGTGCCTTAAAATCACCCACACTGTTTAATTGCTGTTTAACCCAAATGATGCTTTCCCAGACATGCCTTGGTACAGTTTAGGGAATGTGAACGAGGCTGCTCCCAAACAGCCTGTTCCCAATGGGCTCTGTAGCTGAGGACATCATATTTTGGATGTCCTCAGGCATGCAGATATGAGCTGTGCGCTGCCAGTTCTTTTCAGGGCCAGGGCAGGCTCTAGCCTGTTTCCCAGTGCCAAGCCTGCCAGAGTTCAAGAAGCATTTGGATGATACTCTTAGGCACATGTTGTGACTCTTGGGGATGGTCCTGTGCAGGGCTCAAGGTTGGACTCGATGATCTTTGTGGGTCCCTTCCAACTCAGCATATCCTGTGGTTCTATGATTTATTCCTATAGAGACTGGCAGGTCCACCTGGCTGGCCATGGGTGCTGTGAAGAAAAAGGTGAGCTCTGGGTATCTTCCCCAAAGAGGAAGAAGCTGTTCTTTGCTCTCAGTGTGATCCATGGCTAAAATTACCTTTGCTGTAGCAGGTGCCTTCAAGTAAGTCTATGTCTCTGGGGTAGGATGGTCACATTGAGGAATAACATGCTGTTTTCTTACAGCTTGCATGAGATTCTTTTTGCCAGCTTGCAGAATATATTGATGAAACTATGGTGACCCTACAACACTACTCAAGCAATCTCCATTTCATTCTCCATTTAGGCTCAGGTGCCGTCACTACCTGAATTAAGGTGTATTTTCATATTAGGCAAGCTATTTACTGCTTTTAACCTTTGGGCACCAACTCAGGATGTGAACCATGGTGCAAGGTAGGGCTTTGTATCTCCATTTTGTATTTTGCCCAACTACATCAGGAAAGCTAACTCAGAAATAGCTCAGGATTGTAAGACTCTCACTGTGCTTACCCTGGCTCAGGGGGTGTAAGCAAGGAAGACCCTTGGCACCCTCCTCTGCCTTAGCAAAGCCACTGCAACACCCAAACAAGAAGAACTTTGTTGCTTCACCCAGTCTGGTCCCTGGGCCACCAGCAATTGGAACAAGCAGTGTTCCTGCTGTAGAGAAGCTGCCAGGGAGAACCTTCACAGGCACCTGACTGATTCAATTTCCAGAGTGACAGGGCATAATACAGATGAGTCTCAGCACACTTTCTCTGTTCAGAGACCTGACAAGTCTCTGCATCCCATAGGAGGCAAGACAAGGAGCACACTGTGGACTCACCCGTGCCAAAGCAAGAGCCATCAATCTCTATCAGTGCCCCCGCACTATTCAGAAAGGAACTGGCCCCAAAACTAGAGCAAACAACAAAATGAGTTGTTTCTTTCTCAGTAGGACTGTTGCAGACTAGAGACCATGCAGTCTGTTCACAGGGCACCAAAATGCTCTGTTGTCAGCAGAGGTTGAGATCTGGGCTGCAATATCAACGACAACTGCACTCTGTCATGGGGAACAAACGTGGTAAGACACAGAAATGGCTTCTCTGACCTGTCTAAATAACTGAGTTGATTATTTGCTGAACAAAAGGCTGTGTGGGTTCCTTAGCAGTGTAATCATGACTGAGTTTCTGAAGAACTCTATTCCCTACAAGTGACAGGACTGCGCAATGTTGTGTATAGCACTCAGGATTGTCTGGAACTTAAAAAGTGGAGCTTCAAGGAGAAGTTTGTTTTGAATAACATTTTCCATGCATAAATGTGCTCCAGATTGTTCATTAGTAATATTTATATAAAGGACATCACCATGGTATTTAGGACTTAAACATTAAAAGGACAGACTCCAAGTTTCTGAAAAACAATTAGAGTTAAACCGGGGTAAATGAAAGAAAAAATCTGTTGGATGACATCAGAACAATTGCTCCTGCTTTGAATCACTACTGATGAGAAGAGAATAAAGGCTGAAGTGAAATCAGATCAGAGCAAACTAAAGCAAAGAGTGAAAACCAGGAACTGTAAAGGAATTAACAGGAATTGTGTTGAGCCTCCCTCTGTCTTCTTCAAGCCCTGCTGAGATATGGGAGAGAAGACCTAAAGCCCTACAAACCAGGTGAAATAGAAGTTCAGATTTAGATGTCATTCAGCTGTGCACATATTCAAGACAATGGCCATATCAGTGGTGACCTTGAAACAAGGAGAATGGTTGCCACTGAATTTGAATTACGGTCTTGGACACCTTCTGCACCACAGGTATTCAAGCGTAAAATGCAGGCTAGGAAGTCATGTATGGATAGCCTTGTTCTGGTAAAAATATCCTTTTATTCCCTTGTTTCAAAATAATGCCTTGACAATGTTCCTTCGGGAAGTATGCCCTCCCAGGTGCAGCCTTGTAGTGCTCTCCTGGGACTGCAGCACTGACAGAGACAACACAATTTCTGGAGATATTCTGGCTTTGCATCTTGTCTCAACTATGGCAAGGAAGCCTCAGCAAAGTTATAGGGTTGTACCAAGGACACAAAGAAAGAGAGCAAAAGAAGCTTTCATGACTTCTGAGTGTTTCACTTCACACCCTTGATGCCACTTTGGGTGCAGTATTTTCTACAGTCCTCAGCACTTATTTATCTCACAGCCCTAATTTTAAGGCATTCTTTTATTATTATTTTAATTAATGAAATATTTTTTAAATTTTATTTTATTTTTAAGGCATTTAATTTTAACTCTACTGATAGTTCATGGCAACACCAACCAAAGTCAGAATTTACTCCGTTACAGTGTTGTGCATTTAGTTAGCCACAGGCGAGGACTGAGTTTGCTCAGTATTTTCCACTCATTTTCTATGAACTAAATCCTATGATTCATTCCTGAGCTTGTCAGGATATGTACCTATGGATGTATGGGAAAATAGAAAGGAGGGACTCTTGCTTGTTGCCACCTTTGCGAAACTGTAACTTTAAGATGCATTAGCCCTGTCATCTTTTACATTAAACATTGCAGCAAGGAAGATGAGCTGATGGAAGGAACTCATCATACATAGGCATATACAAAGCCAGAGATAGCAGGTCGAGAAACTTTTATGTTTTTTCCCGCTTTTGTAGCATAAGTTTGGTTACATCTCCTAGGCTAATTTTAACCCCATTCTCTTCTGTTCATCCTCTTACAGTGCTATGGCTTTATTGCCCCAAATCTGAAACATTACTGTAGCCCTATAGACATCAGTCCACCACTCTCACTCCCTGTCCGTCCCACCATACCTTCTCCCAAAGCACTCAGTGAAGTAAACAAATTATTTGCATTGTGTGAGCATGAAAACCCAACTCCACCATGTAGAACATCCTCATTTCCCCATGGTCCAGTCTTTGCTCCTCACAAAGAGGAAGGAGAGCTGGAAATGGCTTCTTTGGTAAAGACTCATTGGTAACATTTTGGTAACCAGAGTGAGAGAATCTAAAAATAAGAATATTCTTTTGGAGGAGTTTAGTGGCTGACTAGGTTGCAAGAACAGGGCGTAGTGTAGTTCTCAGGGGAAAATAAATCTTCCAAAACACCTTGTAAGAAAAAAATAATGCAGTGTACAGTTACATATACAATCCATTTGCATCTGAATGTCCAGCATTATCCTGGCATTGTCTTATCTACATACAGCTGCACATGAAAAACCATTACAGTTATGTCAAAACAAAGCAGCCCATTACAGTTCCCCCTGAACCCAGACCACGTGCCACTCGCTTCTCACTGCCACCCCTTGCTTGTCTAAAAGTAACAAGCCGCTTTCCCAGACAGCTCCTATTGATCAGCTCCTCTTGGCAATGCAAATTCCTTCCATGTGCATTCAGGCATAGCCATGAGCCTGGAGCACAAAGAGGTGGAGCTGCTCTTTGCCTTGCACAACTGGAGAATTTCCTGCTGTTTTCCCAGTCCTCCACAGACCAGGTCTATCTGCTCTGCATCAATCCAGGACATCCCATTCATTTCATGACTGGCTGCCACAGGACTCTCTGCAGGCAGCTTCCCAGACAGGGCTTGGGTAACTTCTAGTTTTGTTTTCCTTCATGTAAGAAGACATTTTGATATAAAAGCATCTCTCAGTGTGTATAGAAGATAATAGGAAGACTCTCAATTCATGGGCAATATCCCTGATGATGGACATTTATTGTTATTGTTGTTTTGTGTTTTATTTTTGGATCCCCTGAGCATCAACCAGTGTCAAAGCTCACCACACTCAATACTATACAAACATACAAAGGAACAAAGTACACTGAGGAATGACCATAAAAACACAAAATAAATAAGCACTGCAGGAAAGACAGACCCTCCAAAAATGATCAAAGTATGGATAATTTCACACTGTTTTCCAAAGATTTTTTTTCTCCTAAATTCTGCTCTCACTGATGTAAACAGAAAAAATCCCCTGGGCTTCAAAGTGAATAATGTTAAGTCACTGCTGAGCACTTCAGAAATACTATTACAAATATTTGATCAAGCATAGCAAGAAACCTATTGCAAGGGACAGGATTTGGACTCAGATCTACTTAGTTTCAAACCAGGATCTTAATAGGGCTAAGTACACCTTTAAAATCCTTATCAGTTTGATAGTAAGAGTAATTTCTCATCCTAGACATCTGATATGCACCTGGGGTAGATTTTCTTTTTTTCTTTTTATTTTTTTTTCCTTTTAAGATAGCTAGATAGGTAAAAACCAAACAAACCTATGAAGCATGAGACACTATTGTATTATAACACTATAGCCCATGCTATTTCCTGAAGGTGTTTCAAATGGCAAAAAACATTGTTCAGATGCCTTCAGGCTGAGGGAAAATATTTTTTTTCTTCTTTATACAGACTGAAACACTTTTGAGAATGGTCTGTTTCTTCAGTATTGTTAAACAGCAGTGCTTTCCTGAGCAAGGTTAAAGGTGCTGCTCTAGAGGATTCATGGTGCCAGAGGTGTTGAATCATTTATCACTCCTTGGTAAACTTAAAGTTCAAATTTATGTTTAACAGACATGTGACTATTAAACTCACTCCCCACTTCGTTGGCAGGTGCCAGAGGAGCTCTTTGCATCCAGCTGCAGTGTGAGGAGCTGCAAATTACCCTGCTTTAGTGAGAGAACACTTTTCCTTAGACCCTAAGCAAGGTTCCACCGGCTGCAGCATCTCCTTGTCGGAATTTGCACCCGGAATCCCATGCACTGGCAATACTTGAGATTTGCAGTGATGTTTCCCCACAATGATAATATGCCAGTTTTGGCTTCTAACTCACTAGCCATGACAGCAAAAACCTGCCTTTCGTTCCTCAGTGACAGTAGCAAGTGCAGTGGACCCTCTCCGACATTTCGGTACAAATCATGCCAGCTAGCATGTCTCTTTTCTGCAGCAAATCCTGGTTACAGAGAAAATTTGGTGCTTATAAGGCATAAAAAAGCAATTCAGAAAACACAGGGTTTTCGCAGAGGCAGCACTCATCTTTTTGAGGTCTCCCTGTGAACTCTACACAAAACTATCATGTGGGCAGAAATATGACAGACTTAGGTGGCGTTTTGTGTTTTAGATGGGAAATGAGTGCAGCCAGCTCTTCTGAACAATGTTAAACTGTTCCTGCAGAGAGTCAGGTCTCCAGCAAACTGGACAGATGCTATATGGATAGTCAAAAGACACTATCTTTTGTCATGTTGAAAGACTCCAGCTGAAGGGCCTTTTGTACCTCATGAAAGAAAGGCGTGCTTATGCAGAGGATGTGCTGCAAATGGGAAAAACAGGCAAGAAAAGGAAAAAAATAAAACCTGCATTGCATTTTGCAGCTGAGTAGTGGAAACACAGATCTAACGTATTGTTAAAGACACAACCTGCATGTTAAGAAAAATTTGGACCACTGCTGACTTGCAGTTCAGAGCCATAACCAAAGACTGTTGCCCTCTTCTGTCCTTGTGATAACAGTGTTTCTCTCTTGTGAGTCCTCCACTGGGCAAGCATAGGGGGAATTTTGGATGCATTTGATCTTGGGGACCCACAATTTAATTTCTAATAATTACAAAACTTGCTGCTGTTTTGGCCTGCCTGGGGAAGTCACCAGCTGTGGTGGAGCTGACAAACATAAATCCTCTGAAATTTTAATATTCCTCAATGTTAGTCAATATATACATTATCTCCCTCAAATAATCCACAGAGATTCAATGATTTTGAGAGAGATCCAAGCATCTATTCCAACCTCCTGTGCACTTTCACACCTCTGCCCCTTGCCCAATAATGACTTTGACGCTGACACATCTCCCCAGAGGGTCCCCAGGCCTGGGGGCAGGCAGGGACAAGCAATCCTTTGCTTCCCTTGCAGACTTTGGCCAGTGATAATTGCTGAAAGCCTGTGGCAGTGTGAAAAGAGCAGAAAATAATAGGCATGGCACAGACACCTGCTAAGGAAACAACTTCATCTGGGCAGATCTTTCCACTCAATCTAGAGGCTGATGCCTGCATTGTGGCAACAGCTGGGCAACCTTCTCCCTCCTTTCATCTCTGAGATGCTGTTGCTTTTGCAGTAGTGTTTGCCTAATTGTTGGTGGTTATGGGACTCCACTCTGGCTTTGGGTTTGTCACTGTCATTGCATAGCCACGGCTTGCAATTCTGAGTGCATATGTGAAGAGGCTCTTACTCTGCAAACATGGAGGATTCGAAGTCTTTTTTTCCCTTGTACACATACATCTATATGTAAACTCAGAGATGAGTCTAACCCACTGCAGATGCAGTCATCCAACCTAACCTGAGACATGTAACTAAAGAACCATATTTAGTTTTCTGCTTGCTGTGGTGCATGCTATGTGACAAGGTGCACGCCTGTGACAAGGGCATTGGGACTAGATGATCTTTAAGGTCCCTTCCATCCCACACCAATGTATGATTCTATAAATACACACCTCTATAAGAGCCTGTGGTCCCCAGTGAAGTGCATTGTCTTTTAAACTGGACCACAACCCCTCAGTGGCAGAAAGAGATTAGGATACTGCACTACCTGAATTAGGGATCTTCTTTGTTTTTTCAAATCTTAGAGACCACCAAGCCAGAACAACATCCTGGCCAGCCTCTAGAAAGTTAGTGGAGGGTTCTTTAATCATCTATAAATAACTTCCGTGTAATTATTCAGCAGTGCCCTTCACGATGAGGACACTGGGGAGAAATGGAAGCAGGCAGAGGAAGAGTCCCAGTGTTCACCAGTGCGACCTGGCTGCAGTGCTCTGATTTGTCATCTTGAGAAGAAGGTAAAAGAGCCTGAGCATGCAGAGAGGCAGCGATGTGTAAAGGCTTCTCTCACAGCTGGGGCAGCGCTGTGCAGTTCCCTCGCACACCACCGAGTGTCAGCGCTGCTCTTGGGAAGGGTCCGGGCTGCAGGCTCTGACAATGCTGCTCAGGTAACCCGGCCCTTCAGTGTTTGCTTTTCTGTTTCGTGTGGTGCATTTGGGAAGGAGCTGCGATGTGAGATGAAGGGGTTCGGAGAGGGATGTGCCTGGCTCTTGTGTGCCTGCTGCTCCCAAAGCCGCCTCTGGAACAGCTGCAGCCTTTGTTGTGTTTCTGGTGATTCTCCAAGTGACAGCAACACAACTATTCAGCTTGTAGGGAGGGGAGGAAAATGTTGAGGGATGTCTTGAACATATTTGCCTTTGATGAGAGAATCGTGAAGCTCTAAGGGGTTTTTGGTATGTAAGCAGTTGATCATTGAAGCAGTCAGCTTGCCAGCTCAATTTTACAAAAAGCTGTTTTCTGACAAAAATCCCCTGCTAACTTTTAACGAAGTCAGTGGTAGAATATCAAGGATGAAATAACCTTTCAACAAGCAGAAATATAGACGGACAGTATTTGAAAGGCAACCTGCTAGCATGCAAGCCTAGAGGCAACAGGGTAGAATAAGAAAGCAGCACTATTGACCCTAGAAAGGGTATGTCATGAATATACTCCCTGCTGATCACATAGGTGTGACTGCAACATGCAACAGCATAATCCAGCAGCACTGGCAGTGAAAGGAAGGAGCAGGCATTAGCACACACGAGGAACCAGAACAAGGAGCCCCTGGGATTCTGCTGCCCTGTCTGTACTTCTAGGGAGGGCGAGGCAATGTGGAATGACATCATTTCAGGGAGGAAACAACCCCACAGAGATACAGTAGGATAGCAAATGTGTAATGCAGCACCAGCATGGGGGTGTTTGTTCTGACACACAATCCTCGATGAGCGTGTCTTGAACTTGGGGGGAAAATTTTCAAAAGTGGCAACGTGTTTGGGCATAAACATCCCAATAAGTCACTGTTGACATAACTCTAATAAGGACAGGTGTCTTGCTTCCCACCTACAGCCAAAATCTAGTTATTTGCACTCTGGTTGCAAAAATAGATCAGTTCTGGCAGACAGAAACTGCTAAAACATTCTGGGAAGGAGCAGATAACCACAAATGCAGGACAAAGTTGTACCTATCAATTTTATGCAATAGTGAATTACAGAAGCTAAAGTTTTGTCCATTAGCTTCAAAATTCAGGAAGTGAAGATTCATGCTAACATGCTGAGGATTTTTAGAGAAACTGACCTCAGTGTTGTTCAGTATTTTGCTTTTTCATTCCGCATTTGGTGTGGTTAAAATCAGGACATTTCAAAAGCAGCTGAGATATTTTCTATCCATGTCTAAATGACAAGTATTGAGGATTTGAATTATGCATGTTTCTAACAGTTCTACTACATTCCTTTCTAAAAAAATCCAAGTTCTTCAATTTGTACTTAAATAGGAGTTACGCAAGCAAAGTATTTCTTAAAAGTAACCACAAAGTAACAACAGGAATGAAATAATAATAAATGCAAGCTAAAAACCACAAATACCAACCATTAATATTATTCCAAGCTGTTTTTTCTTAGCTAGCTACTTTCATTGTCAAAGAGGAAGAAAAGATCCTTGAATTTTCTTCTTTATAGATGCAAAAAGAAAATTCCTGAGATTAATGTAAATTGTTATTTTTAGGCTTTCTCATCTACAAACACAAGGCAAACAGATGTTACAGTGCATAAGAAAGGATAACATCAGGAAGCAAATGAACCAGAGCTCTGTGGAGAAAGTTGTAACAATATTCACTGTCTGGGGAATTAGACAGGAAGATTTGAATTCAGAAGATGTCTTCCATCTCTGAGAGTTCAAATGACTGCCCATGGGAATAACCCAACCTTAATTTCCTTAAAGTTTCAGCTGTACACATGCTGTGAGACGTGTTTTAGCCCAGGCCATGCTAAACTTGAGTCAAGCAGACTCTGTTCTCAATACAGAGAATCTGATGCATTTGATGTGGACAACACGAACTCCATGAATCCCTTGCTATTAACTCAGTGATGTTGAAATACATAAAAAAACAAGATGCAAACAAAATTCATCACACTCTAAACCCTAAATATTTCAGATCAGACTGAATCAGTCTGGCTCCACTTGACAGTCTGGAGAACATTGATGTGATTTTCAGATACAGCCTTTAAGCCAGTTTCATCAAACATTTCTCAAAGCCAAGTCCTCCTCTCCCCCTTTCTTTTTCTACCCATAAAGATATTTTTTATTTTAAAAAGCTGACTTTTCTGCCTGGTTCAAACATTGCTAAAAGTTTCTCTTTGACCACTGCACTTACACTCACACTCTCAAACTTGGTGAAAAACTTTAATCTTGCTTAATCTTGCTTAATATTGCTACTCGTGTGTGCCCAGTGACCGCCCAGGAACCAAGAATTTTGGAATGTGACTTTCCTTTCAGCACTGCTGCCACTGGATGGCACCAAAGCCCATGGAAATGTCTTGTAAAGGCGGTAAGGTGGGTTGGGGCAAGAAGAGCATCGCTTCAGAATGAGGGAATCCTGCACCATGGTCTGTCACCTCCAGCATCCTTCCAGCACCCGAGGACATCGGGGAGGGATCTGAATATCTCAGCATCAGGTCCATGGCAGAGCAACACAAGGGGCCTCAGTCAGCTTTTTTGCAGGACTCAGATGTGTTAGTTCATTGTTGAATTAATTCACAAAACATCTCTCCAAATTAGGTAATGTGATTTCTGATCTGTTAAAAAGCCTTCATTTTTCCTCGTATTCCCCTGTGTGAAGCACTGGGTGTCGCTTCTCAGCTATCACTTACCTAGGCAGACATGGAACACAGATGCAGTTTAGTCCTGAAACTCAATCACAAATTAGACCTGCAGTATCTACAACTCTCACTTTGCCACCATGGAGTGGACCAGGTAGCTGGAGGTGGTATCAGATGGTTTATGCCTAGGACATGTCTTTGGGGGAAGGTAGAAAAGGAGCAACTCTGCTTTTGAGCATCGTGTGATACAGATACAGCCATGCAGCGTCTAAAGCCCAGACTGCCAGATTAATCAGTATCTCTGTCACCTGTGCTTCAGTTCCTTGTGCCAGCAAGCACCCTTCCATGGGGCTTGGATGATTCCATGTGTCACCTGAAGTTGTGCTGTCCTGTTTGGCCAGTGGCATGGTGACACATCTGCAGCTCTTCCCATAAGCAAGAGGGAGGGGATCACAAACTCTAAAGTGCAGAGGTGTTTCCTTCTCGCCCTCTCCCTGAACAGTGTAGATACCCCCTGTGCCATACACAAGGCTTGTGGTAGCAGCCGCACATCACAGCCTTGAACAAATACATTTTAAAGACTAACAAGCCCAAGGAATTTGTTCTTCCCCTACAGCTTAAGTGGCCAGACAAAACAAGTTGGCACCAGTGCTGGAGTAGATCCAGGGCCAAGAAAACAGGTGTCAGGTAGGGTTAATGCTATTTCCAGGAGCTCTCTGACTTTATCAGCGCAACAGGATATTTTGTATTTTTGTTTCCTACTACAAAGGCACATGCATTTAGTAATGCTTTTCCTAAACAGTTCTGCATACAAAGCTCTTCCTTGTGAGGGCATTGCCGAGTACTGCAGAAACATGATGCAGTGCTGGTCATGTGCACATGCATAAGCACATGTGTACATGGCTGTTCATCCCTACACATGTGTACTCGTTTATGCACACACATACAGAAATGTACATTCCAGTGTATATACATAGTGCACATAAGTACTTGAATTCATATGTATAGATATAAATGCAATGGTGGCTTTGTATCTCATGGCAGAAGTGCCCTGCACATCCAGCCAGACTGCATCCTAAGGAGGTGTGATGTTTTCCCATGTTTCCTGGGAAAGGAACATGAGCAGCAGCTGCATCTGCTGAGCTCCAGTGGGCTCATGACTGCCACAGGTTTGGGTCTCAGTGACTGCATCTCTGCTGCTGCTATTGGCATTTGAATTATTTGAAGGCTTTACCAAAGTCCCTGAACAAAGACGAGACTGTTATTTCTAAAGTAGAAAGTTTAAAGAAAGTATCAATGTGTCTTAATTTTCACTTAGAAGGGAGAGTTAATTAACAATAATAACATATAAATAATTTTAAAATTACTCTTAACTAGTTAGTATGGAATAAAGGAGATTTCAGTTGTACCACAGTGACTTCAGGGTAAAAGCACTTCAGATTTGAAGGTCTGAGATCAACACCCGGCTCTGTGTCACCTTCAAGAAAGAGATCTCAGAGAAACAGCCAAGCAAAGAGCACAGTGAAGGACATAGCATAATGTCTGAATTTGTCTTTCTTTGTCAGTCTTTCTCTCCCACTTCTCCTAAGGAAAGTTTTCTGTAGCATTTATTTTTGAGAAACAAGGACTTGCTAACCCTTTCGGGGTGTTGCAAGTTCACCACCCCACTGACACTGCTTCAGCACTGAGAGCCATCTCCTCTGCCTGCCAGATTTCATAGGATCAGGGTTTATTCTCTACCACTTGCAAGTGCATCTACCAGGGACATCTGCCAGCTAAGCTGCTGCTCCCAGAGCTTAGCTCAGGCTCTTACAAAACTTGTAGTGCCCAAGCTATGGGACTTGGTGGCCTAAGCTTAAACCTTCAAATCCCAGGACTTGTCCTTCCCTGTGGTCAGAGTCTCCTGGGTGGGCAGTGGGGAGGGGGGGTCTGATTGAAACTGCAGCCCTTGAAATCACCCGGCTTATCAATTCCAGTCTCCTGTAAAATGAAAAAGATCAAAAATTCCTTCAAACCAGAGTGCAAAAGCTTTTGGCCAGTAACTAATAATAGCAAACCAATCCTCTTCAGACGTCCCTACTCATGAGGGTATTTTAGCAGGGAATCCATGCCACAGTTAGACATCCCAGAAGTGATAACTGTGACTGATTCTGTGGAGCAGGGCTCTAATCACAGAAGATGAGGCTGCCTCTTTTTAAGGTCCCAGCATGAACTCAGGCAACTCAGTTCCTGCTTGCTGTGATACAAAGGGGTGAAAAAACAGGGTTTCTTAAATGACTTGGGATTTTTCTCTTGCATTCCTGCAGTCTTTACTCTCTGTCCTAAGGAATAAGTTGTATAGTGCAGTAATTGCTGCACAAAGGTTTTGCCCCTGGGTGCCAAGGTCCCTGCAGGGCCTTGCACTCTGCAGTCCAGGTTCACCTCTGGTGGTCTCTGTAGTCCTTCAGCTGCACAAGAGGTGCTTCAATCCAAGAGCATCAGAAGCTCTGCAGGACTTGCTAGACAAGAAAGATTTTCTGATTCAGTTTGGATTTTGATCTCACTATGAGAGAGCAATGTTATGCCTTGTGAAAATGTTGTGAAATCGGCCAGGGAAAGCTATAAGAGAAACAGACTTCTTCTCTTTCAGTCTCAGTCCATACTGTAGAGATGATGCTCTTAGTGCTGAGAAAGTACTTTGTCTAGAACGTGTGATCAGTAGTAACTTTCTTAGAGAGTGCCTCAAGACATTCACTGCACAGTATTTCTAATTTTCTTATACTGTCATTTGTGAATAAAAATACCTAAGCAATCATCTTAAACAAGTAGCCAGGTTCTGTCTTCACCTGAGAGCTGTCAGAGGTTGATCTATAAGATCTTCTTGTAGGAACAATTCTAGTGAAATGTAGTACATAACTAACACAAATTAAACACCTTGGACACAGATGGAAACTGTGAAATCTTTAAATCTCAAAGAAGTCTTTCAACTTGAATTTTTTTTCTAATCGATTATATGATTATTGGATAAATAAACTATGTGATTGTTCAGCACATAAACACCCTTTGTTAAATGTGCCCGTCAATAGACAATTCATATAAATGATACTAACTATCATCAAAGGAGTAATAACGCCTTTATTGGTGAATAAATCTCTAAAAGACAGATCAAATGGAGGTTAACTAGCCATGCATGACATTAGCAGGAATTAGTCTAAGAAGAGCCTTGCAGGCATGATAGCTACTGTATGTGGGGTGGGAAATGATGTGGGCCACGCTCATGGAAGGAGCTGCAAGGTCAAAAGACCTGCAAAGGCCATGCTGGTTAGTTTACAGTATATAATCTCTGCATTACTGCTATTTTGTATTTCTCTGTGGTTTTCTGTGGATGTTCAAAGAAGGTTTTGACATGGAACCTGTTTTAGCATTTCTGGAGAGAAATGTGTGGATGCAGAGCCACCAAGGCTGTGCACACAGATGTGGACTGACCTCTCCACCCAGCGAGCATCCCTGTGAAAGTTGCCTGGTCTCACCCAGTCTGGCAGAGCAGCAGGTGGTGGATGCAGGTGACCTGCTCACAGTCACACATACAGTCTTTGAATGTGGCTGAAAAGTTCACAGGACCCTCAGTCCTGACTTTTTTTCACCCTCATCAAATTTCAGTGAGCTCCCAAAGTCCACATAAGGTGTTAAATAAGAATACAAAATACCTTTTTCAAAACCTGAAGGTCTATTTAACACAGAAAAGGACTTAGAAATAAGTTCTCAACAGCAACAGCTGATACAAACTAAATTAAAAAAAAAAAAAAACACCAAAATTTTCACAAAGAAGCCAATGGTGGGAATGTAGCTGAGTGGAAAAGAAATACTCATGAACAATGAAGTGGTGTTCTCCTCTTGTTTTTGCATACATGACTCCCTCAGTCTGTATCCCAGAGGGGTTTTCCAGTTCAGTTATGACTTTTTCCACTAGCCATGGCAAGGTAGTGGGAGGGTTTCTCCCACTGGTGACACCACAACACCTGCACCCACCACTGGACAAGTGGAAAAGTACTGACAGTAGATGGAGGGAGGTGATCCTTCCCTTTCATTTGCATGGGGCCAGCAGAGAGCTTTTACCTTTTCCATGGAGATATATTACCAATAATAAGCAAGGAGCTCTTTTCCCCACATAAGATGAAATCAATGCATATTAGAATAGTTAGGCTGGAATTACAGAACATATTAATGACCCACTTGGTAACTGCCCGTGATGAAAACTAGCCGGGCAAACTTTACAGAGTGTTCCTAAATAGGACACTGAGGTGCTTTAGAGAGGGAACTAGCTACTCTACCTGAGGTGCTTGTAACTGGGATTCTGTATTTAAGCTGGTTCTTCAGGATACTCCAGGGTTGCCAGGTTTTTGGTCAGTGGAGAGGAAATTGCATATTAGGCTGTGCAAGTGTCACCTGTCATTGTATCTCTTTCTCCACTGACTACAAGTGGAGTCTAAAGTGACTAGTTCAGATCCAGCTATCCAGACTGTAAATTACCATCTCACCTCAGCTGACAAGGCAGGTTTGCTGTGGTTTTGCTTTGGTTTAAGTGCTCTCCAGTATGTTGCATGGACCTTTTGGTTAGACTTCTGCTGCCTGAAACTTGCATTAATTTCTTTTTGCTTACTCATGGCACCAGCTACGTATGAACTGAAGGAACTGGTTTGACAGTGAGCAGTACAGTGCAGGCACATCAGCACTCTAGCTGCTCTTCCAGTAGATACTGCAGAGCAATGGATAATAGAAATGATGACACAGGAACATAACGTTGAAGACAGGCAAGGTGGAGCAAGCTGTAATGGGAAGAAATGTAAGTAATGACGGACTCAGGAGAAAAATAAGAAAGGTCAGCTCTTCCTCTTCTGACAGTGATAACATACCAAAAAAAGCTAATTTGGAAGAATTTTCTAGACAGTTGCTATCTGGTCTTTGAGCACATAATGCAATACACACTTGCTTTGTCTGCCCTGTTCCAAATACTCAAAGTGACCCACAAGTGTCCAGTTGTCCACAGTTACCAGTGTATGGAATGAAAAGCTTGTACTTTGGCTTTTCTCTGCAGTTTTCATGTGAATGCAGGCAGGCAGTTTCAGAGGAGTATCACAACATGGCATTCACAAATCTCAGCGAAATTAAAGATTCAGATCCTTTATAAAACTTGCCCTGAAGGATCTGAGTGGTCAGGAGAGGTGGCAATTAAATAGACCTGGAGACGCATATCCTGAAATTAAGTACAAACTAAGCATAGCAAGCAATATTATCCATATATTTCTTTAGCCTTTTCATGTCGGGAGCAGAATCATGCAGTTGTGTGTGTAGGTTCCATGGGTAGAGACCCCAGGTTTTAGGCAATAACGCTGTCCTGCAGTAGGATCAAACTAGAGTAGTCTCTGTTGATCATCTCCGCAGCCCCCCCCAAGAACATTTCAGGGGGCTCTTTGCAGGATTTTGCAGCTGTGTTTTGTCTGTGAAACCCCAAATGTCCTTATCACAGAGCTGTGATATTGGTCAGGCAATTATCTCTGGTGCCACAGAATTTCTTGGTT
Source organism: Campylorhamphus procurvoides (assembly GCA_013396655.1). Lineage (NCBI taxonomy): Eukaryota > Metazoa > Chordata > Aves > Passeriformes > Dendrocolaptidae > Campylorhamphus > Campylorhamphus procurvoides. The sequence continues at coordinate 924,892 of WBMV01000267.1, read as the reverse complement.
AAAAATGCCTCTATATGTTTTCCTTGCCTGTAATTATGGCATAAATGAAAACAAACCTTCCAGTGCCCTGACACTTCTTTGCATCAGTCAGTGAGAAGGGCCAACCATGCAAATGCAGTAAACTTATGAGCTGGTCTTTTTCTAAACTAGAGAAAACAACATTTGCCAGAGCCAGCAGGCCTGGAGCGATTCATTCCAGCTATGCTTCTAGCTGCTCCCTACAAGCACTGAGGTGGTAAGAGGAGTGACCCAGCCTTCTTCCCTATCAGGTTCTTTCCATATCAAAGCTCACACAGTTTTTTAATGAAAAACTGAAGCATTGAGGGCTGGACTCATGCTACCTGCCTTGAAATAGAAACCACATGGACATCTGCACCTCAGCTCATTCCAGGCTCCCCTTGCACTCAGGCATTTCTAGAGCACGGCTTGTCTGAACTCCTTTAGTATTTGTTCTCACACTTTCAACAACATGTTATAGGCATTATTAACAGTTGCAATAATCTAATTAATATTACTAATAATAATAGGAGCTATTGCTGGCATCCAAAAAAGAAGAGTAGAGTACGGTAGGGTAGAATAGAATAGAATAGAATAGAATAGAATAGAATAGAATAGAATAGAATAGAATAGAATAGAATAGAATTAGAAGTGAAGTATCTGAAAAGCATCTAGCCCTTTAATATCTCACATGAATAACTGAGTAAGGGTTTTCCTGGAGAAAAGATCCCTCACACTTCAGGATCTCACCCAGACTAAAGTCTGAATTTTGATTCCTGGGATCTGAATGCCAAACTGTGTTTTTCTAGTTATTCAACAGTGGTTACATATTGGGATTTGGGACTCAGTTCAGATATCAGCTTTTATGATGGTACTTACCCTAAAGCAAGTGATAATGATTTTATGTTAATTACCCTCCTGCCATCTGGTAAACACCACAATACTAAAGCATGTGTTACCATGCTTTTGCTGATCCTGACTGATCCCTGTTTGAGGCACTGTTAACACAGACATTTTGTTTTCCCATAGGAGATGCTTGGAGGACAATTAGTTAAATCCACTACTCTAATCATGTGGATTTGTTTTGGAGCAAGACAATCTCATAATACAAAATGCCTATTTCAGTTTGAACAAGCAGATTTATTAAAGCTTTTACATGCACACTGTGTAGCTACCATACACAAAATTAAAATCCATCTGGAGTCAAGAGAATATACAAGCAAGCTAAATACTACAAGAGCAATAATATTACTAGCTCTCACATCAGGCTTGCAGTCAGTGTAATATTTTATTGTTATTCATAAGAAAATAAAATATCAGTAATACTTTCTGCTCATGGCCAGGTCCTGATACACTTACATAGCAAAGGCCATTTTTTTTAACAACTTCTGTGCCTGCTTTGCTTTCTGTGCTAAGGCTCTGTAAGGCTCCCATCATATTACTCTGAGGCACAGGTTGGGACTGGCTGAGCCATGGCTGGAATAAAGAGCTACGAGGCTGAGCTGGGACCCTCAGCATCTCCAGTAGTGGCCAAGGCCATTTTACTGACTTATGCAACCACGGCACCATTTTGCCCTTCACAAGTATTCCTCATAGAACCTGTTACCCTGAGCCAGGGGAAGAATAAAATGGTTCATGTAATTCTACTCCAGAATGACTTCATTCAGCCTGATTAATTAAAAGGTATAGTATCTGATCCCCAAATTTAGAATGGTGGTTCTGTTCTAATTATATCCTCTGATAGCTTAATTGTCTCTTTATAGCCCAGCTAAAAATAGTTCATACATATTTTTGCATTACCTCAGATCAAAAGGAAAATCCAGCACCTATCACTAGATCCCATAGATAATCTTAATTTATTCGACCTTAGGGCTCCTGGGACATGCTGAGGAATCCACTCACCCAAGAAAGACACTCCTCAGGCAATGCCAGGGCAGATATGTCCAGTCCTCATACTGCACACAGGAAAGCTAGTCCTGGGAACAGGTCTGGACATCCACAAAGAGTGGACACATTGGATATTGTGATTGCCCTCCTGGAGCTGATGAAATTATGTGGTCAGGCTAACCAGCTTGTCTAAAACCCCAGAAAGAATCAGTGTTGAGATTAGAAATGAAAACCTTCTGTTGTCTGGTCGTTACCTTTACCTCCCAAGTGAGAAAACTGAGGAGAGGCAAGGCTGGGATGAAGTCACCAGTAGCCATATTTTCAAACGTTTTCTGCCCTACTCTTCATTAATGTCCTTCAGCATAGGGTTCATCTGTACACCAGTGTAGCAGAATAGTACATGCAAGGGTACACTTAGTTACAAGCACATAAAGGCCATTGATGCACCTCTGGACAAAGATCTACTATAGCTGCCAGATAACCCCAGGGGATATGGCAACCACAGCTGTGTGCAGGGGTTGTGCCAGTTGAATGCTGGGGTGGAAGAGCCATTGCCAAAGCGGTTCAGCTGCTGTCGGGGTGGTGAGCAGTCAAAGCCACGCTGAATGGCTTTGGTGGGAGATTAGGTCTGAAAGCAAAGCCAGAGCGTTTGCAAACAGCAAACACCATTTATTGAGATTGCCTTTGAGCTCTACAGCCATTATATTAACACAGTCCAGCAAGAAAGAAGTCCGTTCAGCCAGGCACATCTTTGAACTGCAGAATCATCAGGTCTGGGCTGTGCTGAGCTGCTCTGCTGAAAAAGCCGTGCCACCGTGGGCTTTCCTTGGCGTGCTGCTTGCCCTTCCCATGTCACAGCTGTTTTCACCTGCTTTTCCTTGGGCTCCGGGTGAAACAATTTCTGAGAGAGCTCTGAGAAGGTGAGTGCTCGCTGCTGGAGAGAAATGCAAACATAACTCGGTGCTTCTGCAGTCAGTAACAAGATTTACATTGTGACACTGGGAAGGTTTGGGGGGAACGCAATCATCCTACAACAGCCACGGTTTGTTTGGTTGTTCTGAGCCTTGGTAAATTTTCTTTGCAGCATATTCGGTAACAGTGCAGCCCTGATCTACTCTGTATCCATCTTCGAGAAGCTAGGTATGAAACTTCTGCCCCTGAAGTGTACTGAGAACCAAATTACATTTAATTTAGAATACATTCATTCGAGTTCCTTATTATTATAATACTTCTTTGAGGAAAGGATATGTGGAGAAGGAAAAGAAGGAATAGAAAGTCAGTGCAGTGTTTTAATTTCCTTAATAGTGTGTCATGCCCTTCTCCACTTGTTGCCATTTTCTTAAATATATAATCACCATGCGGATGTTAGGGGCTAATTGTTTTATTTTCATTCCTTTCTGTCTCATTAGGCCAGTTTTCTTTCCTATCCTTTTTGAAATCACAAAAGGAATTATAATAAAAACAACATTAGAACCACCCCGAGTTCTGCCTGTCAGATGCTTCTTCAGTAAAGCTGCTGCATCTGCATTTCATTTTACATCTCACATTTATTTCTCCCTGCATTATACACAGGGTCAATGTCTCTGATGAAAATGACAATGTGTGATTTAGAAAGAGCAGGATTAGGAAACAAATTAAAACTGAAACAAATTAAAACCAAAGGAAAATAGTTGGCAGAAAAAAAAAGAAAAGAAAGAGAGTTTTGATTAAAATATTTTGGAGTAAGAGTTTTGAATTTTACAGGATCTCCAAAAATATTTAGATCCTCAGATATTAGATTGCACCCACATGACAACCCAATGCAGGTAGAAGGAAGTTTGAACTGTGCTTTAGACAGCTAAAATATCAAGAATGTACCAATTCTTCCTGTATTTCCTTAGCACTGATCTCAAACCAATGTCAAGTTTTCGGTTCAAAACACAGGAATCTGACATAACAACCTGATTTAATTTCAAGCCTTAGCCTGTTCCTACACCAAATTACTATAACCTTTGCTTATGCAATTAACAAAATGTATTTTAAAACACCTTGGACAATTTTTTCCCCAAAATTTTGCTGATATTTAGTTATGCATATAGGTATAAATATAGACATAGGTATAGAAAGTAGCTTCATTCAAAGTATTTATTTTCAAAATATACAATAAAAATATGGGTTTATTATTTTATTAATCCCAAAGACATTCCATCAGTTTCACTAAACATCAGATCCTTTGCTTTTCATATTATTAAGAAAATCCTTGTAAATGCTTCCAGATACTAAATGTTTTCTTGATGCACAATTTTACTTGTGAGGAGCCCTGTTGACGATGCAGGCTGAAATTCTCACTCCCCTGAATCAATAGGAATCCTCCACTGACCTCTAGAGAGTCAGCCTTTTAGGTACAACTGGCAAACACATTCTGAGGCAGAAATTACAAGCTCTGAGGATAAAAAGCAGTCTTGAATTAAAGGATTCCTACATGTGGCTGTATAGTGCGGGTCGAATCCTCAGCTGGAGCACAGTGACTCACTTCTACCTCTCCTACAGATTTCCTTCCCAAGGCTGGTATTATACCATTATGCTCAGCACCCCATCCCAAACCCAGTGAACCATGGTTCAGAGTATCAGTGTTCAAATTACAGCATCCTACCATTTTTCCCGATCTTTTCAAACTCAAGATATTACACACAGCCTCAGCTGACATAGGAAACATGGTCCTGTTTGGGCAACCTTGTTCTTCGAGCCTGCCAACTGCTCTGAGCTAAACAATCAATGCTGTCCTTCTCAACTTTTTCCTTTCCAATTAATTAATTTAAATTGACCATTAAGTCAGCAGAGTTTTTGATTGATATTTTCATTAACAACCCTCTCATGCAGACCTGTCCAACACCTAAGAAATGTATGATAATGTCCAATCTGCATGAAGGGGTCTGAACATCTCCCTTCACCTCTCAGTGCTAGTGAGTTATTACTCGAATTGTGCTTGCTGTTTCATTGAGTGTAATTTGAATACAGATTAGCTGCCCCAGTGTTCCAGAGCTTTGGCATTATCATTACTGGGGACAGTAATTTGACTGATGAACACACGGGTTATCACAAGGTCATCACCTTCACAGTATTGGAATGGTCCATCGTCCCAATTTTGGAGGGAAGGAGGCTAAACCTTTCAATAGCAAAATTAAGTCCTGTAAATTAACTTGTCCGATAACTTATTGAATAAATCCTTTACTAATTAAAGAACCAATAGGACCCTTTGTTCTCAGATCTTCAAAGGCTTTATTAAAATCAATGAAGTAATATCAATTTAACAGGTTCGGGTTTTGGTTTTCTGTTTTGTTTGTTGGTTGGTTTGTTTGTTTTAATAGGAATTAAGATCCTTCATCCAATTAGACTTAAATGTTCTGTATAATTAAAATGATATTAAATGTTAGATGGCAAAAGGAAAGATACTGGCTTTATTCTGTGAAAGCAATTATCTGTCAGCCATGCCTCTCAAAAGATTTGTTCTTCCTTCATTAGCACTCAGAAAGTGAAAATGCAACTGAAAATTGCCTTCATAGTTACAAAGTTGCATTTTGTGTGACAGAGGACAGTGTCACACTGAGGGACTATTACACTTACCTTGGTCTGGCATTTTACCCACTATAAAAGAGCATTGAAAAATGCAAACAAAAAGAAGACGTGTAATCTGAACTAAAATACACAAGCTGAAGTATTTACAAATATCAGGGGGACAAGAATCTTCACTTGCTCAGTTTTCTCCAATGAAAATTGCAGCTGAAGTAGCTCTTTGGTTACAAATTGAATGAGTGTGGTGGTTTTGGACAAATTCAAGGAAGAAAAGTTTTATATATTTTAATAAAAATTTGAAAATTCTAGTTTCAGTATTTTGAACAAATGTGTTCTTTTCAGAATAAATTATGCCCTATAAAATAATTTTTTTTTGCTTGCTAATAAAGAATTAAGAGACAGAATTGCTAAAAATCCGGTATCAATAGATGAAAATATATTTAGAAATTTGTAAAAGAGTACAGATGTTCTAATTAATTCCTCTACAATGATGAAAATAGAAATATTCTTTTGACAGAGATGATAACCAGACAAAACAATATTTTAGTAAGTACAAGACAGAGCAGATGAATAAAATGTGCAACATTAAAACACACTGGTTCTGCCTGCTAAAGCACATACATGAAAACTTAATTTCCTGCCTGGCCATTAATATGGTCCCAACACGTGCCGTGAAACCAACATTTGAAAATTACTTTTGCACTTGTAGTGTGAGATTTCATTATACCATAATTATAGAATTTATTTAATTATAGATAATGTTTCTCTGTTTCAGTTCCCCCAGAGAAGCATTTTGGGTACAAGGTTCAGAGAGGGTTCCTCTAAACCTTTCGCTCTGAGTCTCTGCTACTGTGGAGAAGAAGTCAGGTTGCCCTGACCAACCCAGCTGAGCCAACCCTGTGTTCTAGCAGACTGGGAACTCTCCTAGGAGGAGGGAGATGAGCAGGATCCAGATTCACTCCCAGTAGTGCCAGTGATGCTGTCAGCAGTGAGTCCTTCTGGAAAAGCATGTTATCAATCAGTCCTTGGGAATTAAATGATAAGGATGAGAGAAATGGAGAGAGAGGAAATGCCTCTGCCTCTGCTCAGGCCTTTGGAAAATGGCCTGGTGTTACCAGCAGAGGGATTTGAATGTACATTCCTGTTAAAAAGACTGCTGGAACTGTTTTGGACATGCTGTCACTAAAAGCAGAACAACTTGTTGAGGTGGATGCAAAAAAACTTCTCTACAGCTGATTCACTGATGTTTTTGTCACAGATCACTTTTAATGCTATTCTAAATGTATTCCAATTAATCTTCCATACCACTTCATCCTGCATTCTCACTACATATTATTTTTGACCTTCACAGCACTTTGCAGGCATTAATTAATTCTCACAATATCCCTCTGAGGACAGCAAATAAACACCATTATCCCTGTTTAAAACTGAGCCAAAGAGATCTTGTGCAACAGCTTTTTCTGAGGCCATCATATTTTCCTCCTTTTTTGGTCCTTCGGCTCCAAGACAGAGCAATTAGATCCTGACCTTTCCTGTCTCCTAGTTTTGGGTTTGGATCCCTGAATCACACCTTCACTGACATTAGCGACCTACTTTGTCTATGTCTAGAAGATAAAAGTGCTAAAACTCAGTAACATCTTCCATGCCAATCTTAGTCTCTTTTATTTTAAGAAAATGAACAGCAATTCCTATTTGCTGTCACAGAAGAAGACAGGAAGCAAGATCTAAAAAAAACTTGCTCTGTGAATGAATTCAGTCTATGTAAATCAATTAGTCATCAAAACAATTTGACACTTGGAAAATTGAATCTTCAATTAGATGTTATCTTCCCAATATCCTTTATATCCTCCCTGGATAGAGATAACACCTTTGTTATCTCGCTGAGAATCCACCTCCCCTACTTTAGTAGAAATGATCAACTGATAGTTATAAAACCCTTGATGCTTGTCCTTGGATGAGAGAGTCCCACAGAGCCATGAAAACATTAGAAGCCATGGGATGAAGCAGGTACTACAGCCTCAACAGTGAGATTTTACAACCTGGTTAAAGTGAGCGATTCCAGCCCTTCTGCAACACCCGTGATTTAAAGATCTCTTTACTTTGGAAGCAGCTTCTGGACCCTGTTACTGGCAAGAATGGGACAAAAAAGGCAAGGTTTTCTTTTTCAAAGAGCAGATACAATACTGTGTACCATCCCTTCATGCTTGGCTGAGGAAAGGGCCTTGCTTGTAGGAAGAGTGTAAATCCAAATTGTGGAGAAGTGGCTGCAGCACATCTTAAAGTTTGACTTTGGCTTGTCATCAGGGACATTGTGTCTGGGTGAGCCCAGGGGACAAATCCAGTGAGTGCCCAGCTGTGGGCAGAGGTCAATGAGGAAGAACATTGGAGGACATTTGAGTGGAGACTCCACCTCTGTCTGTGCATCAGAGCTCCAAACTGCCTTGTAGGGTGTGTTTGACACCAGTGAAGAAATGGGAGGTGAAAATATGCATTTCTCATTTGCCTCCAGAATTTATTGAATTTTCTGTATTCATTATAGTCCCTTCATTGGAACTGGCATTTTTTCGTATGTTATACATGTGATCATTTTTAAATGCCACATTATCTAGGATAGGAAAAGAGCAATGTTGAATTAACCTCCAGACCTGCCTGTCTGCTAATCCACATTGTAGCTGCTACTCATCTCTTACAGATCACTGATGCTCCCCGTGTTATTTGGGGATGTCTTTGTAATTTTTGCCTATTCAAAAGTTTCTGAATACATAGAGCCCACATTGGCACCATTCCTAGATATCAAATGAAATGCATTGGTTTATTCCAGCTCCTGGTTTGACCTTCATAGTCTTGGTTTATGTCCCCTTCGATGTTCCTGGAGGAAGAAGGCGGTGATTCAGTGCTTACTGCTCCTGCAAGATCCACCTGATCCAAGCTCTGAAACCCATGGAACATCTTGTGACATCAGGAGATCAAGTCTGACTCCAGCAGTGACCTCCTCATGGAGCTTGAGAAGAAACAACCATCTCTCATGCTGAACATGATTGATGTAAAAACCTGTTATTTGTGGGTGAAGTGAAGAACAACTTCTCTGACACCAGTTGCTCCAGCATATTGTCAGTGGAAGTTCTGTATCTGGGTTAACTCTAAAATTGGGCCAGTGCATGAACTAATTTTGATACCAGCTTGAGGCATTTACCTGAGCTAGTAAATAGAGGTCACCTAAGGTGCAGAGAGTCTGAGTGGAAAGGAAAGAAATCCAACTATCCTCTATAATATTAAGAAGTAGATAGCAGCAAAAATGTTCCTCTATGTCACACTAAAAGTCAAATTTTCCCTAATCATAATCTTACTCAAGATAGTTTGCTTTTTTATAGTGCAAGGGACAATTATTTATTTTAGATTAAATTTAGATCTCAGCTGTGAGCAGTGATGTAGAATATAACCCCTGAAAACTCAGTTGCATTTAAGAACAAAGATTATGGCTTCTTTAACCTTCAGGAACTATATTCTATTATAAACCCATGTTAGTTACCTGGTGTAAATATACTAATATCAACATCAGATAAATACAAGATGCATCAAAAGATTTAAGGCACCTGTTGTGTATTTAAAAGAATTATATCTTGTTTATGGTACAGTATAAAATGCACAGCTGATTTATATAACAGCTAGTCCATTGCAGGGGAAATCTCATTTCAATCATAAATGGCAGAAGTTGATTTAAGAATTCATTCTTTAATGGGTCTGCAATGTTCAAATTTAAACTCATTCAATTCATCAGCAAAATATTCAATATGGGGCACAGGGAACTCATTTAGGCAAACAGCGACTTTTAATATAAATTTTCCAGGAGATTTCTTCATCGATTCAGCAGTTTAGTGCAAAATGATTTGTGCGATACATTCTCAAGGATCAATGCAGGCCAAGTCAATGGCTAATATAAAACAATCATCCCACCGACTACAGAGAACGTGTCAATGAACTTTGACTTCACATTGAACTGCTCTGTGGAAAGGAGAAGGAAGTCTGACAAAAATTAATCATAACTTCCCCCTCCTCCCCTTGCCCTTACCTATTCTCTATTATTATTGTTTGTTTGTATTACAACATAACTTGGAAATCTCATTCAGGACTAGAGCCCTGAAGTGCTTGGTTCTGTATAAGCATTTGTGAAAATACCACCTTTGCCCTTAAAAATGAATGTCCTCAGTCTTCTCACTGCTCCTGATGTGAGCCACCATCTCCCATAGACACAGGGATGACAATGGGGAGCTGTCTGAGCAGCTACAGCTTGAACCAGAGAAGGTCTAAGAGTTCTGAGCCTCAAATCTCCTCCAGACAAGGCAAAAAGAAAGGACACTAACATAGCAGTGAACTTGGGCTGATTTTTATGCAGTTACCCTCTTGGAGGATCTTGAAGGTTGTTTTGCAGGATCAGAGCCTGAGAAATAGAGTACCACATGTATACTTTAATTTGTTATTCTCCTTAAATTTTAAGACCATACCTGGAACTTTTTGACAGGATTCTGGTGAAGTCCACTTGTGGTTGGTAGTAACTAAAGTCACTTACCCATCAGACTGCACTTGACTGAGTGATTTCCTATGTGACCAGGGACTTCAAGAGAACAACAGGTTCCTGGACAGGTGAGTAAAGGGCAGTGTGGAGATAAGTCCTCAGCTTTTAAGGTATATACCATCATGTGGGTGAGACTGGTGTCACCAGTCCTGCAAAAGAGGCAATGGGATAAAAACAAAGGGCAGCTGACAATGGATGGGCAACCTGTCCAAGACAAAGATAACTGTACATGGGCAGATATTTGGGACTAATTTGAGGGACCCAGTGGAATTCTGGAACAAAGTTGTTAAACAAGATCTTGCCTAAGCTGCATCTCAGTTTGTTATGATGAAGCAACAGCTGAAATGCTTCTTATTCTGTACATAGCTCTGGCCACTGAAGTGTGTGGACATAGGTGGATATCCATTTCAGCAGGTTGTGATTTCACAAAAACAAGTACAATTGCTCATCTGATGCTGCTGAATTATCTCAGCCCAAGCCTGACAAACTTAGTTTAAATTCTGCCTCATGAAAAACTTTGCCAGTTGACTGGGTGATGCTGATCTTCATGATGATTATGTTGTTCATGCCTGGGTTCAGGGACACACTGGAAATTAATTTTATTGATTGTTTTGGAGTCCCTCAGTTTTATAAAGCATCATCTGATCTACAGGGACAATGTATATACTTTTACATGAAATTATATATGTCACATAAACAATAGGTACAGAGGTCAAAATCCATGAAGGATATCATGGCTTCAATTAATATCCTAGATTTAGTTCCAACATGTAGCTGGAGTGAAGTTGGAACATATGCTTAGGCCTAAAACTTTTAGATCTAATGTTTAAGAGTAGCTTTGCAGAAGTGAGTAAAGGAATCATTGTGTAGAGGTAGCTCTAGTATTTTCTCTCCAAATTGACCTCAATTTCTTAAGCTGAAGATTTCATTTCTGAACTTCATGACCTACTTTAGAAAGCTGATGAGTGAGAAAGTATGTCATTCATTTGGGTCCAGACTGAAAAATTAAGAGTCTGGCTAGTGTTTTTAATAGATTTTTGGTATTCTGATACATTTAAAGCCTTAAATCACATGAATGCCATACAAACAGAAGTCAAATAAGATCAGACTTGGATGTTAGTATTGTCAATCATGTCAGAGACTGATTGTACATCTTGCATCCTAATCATTCCTCCTTCAGGGTTTGAGATATTTAATGACTGTAGTAAACTCTCTTTGTCAACCACATTAAGTACATTGCAAGGCTTGTCTAATGTTTACTGTAATGTACCCAGAAACAGCACAAAATGCCAACAGGAACAAAAATCCAACACCTGCTGCTGCAGAAATTTTCAGTTTTGACTGTCCCAGCTTTGGTTAGTGTTGGGGAACTGTTGTCAGATTCAGAGTCAAAGGGACTTTTGCATCAGAGAATGTTTACTGTGTATATTATACCAGCAAGGATTTCAAGGCAAAGCTTTTGATTATATTTAACTAGAATTAAGTACATTGGAGTTTACTACAAGTCTCTTGAAATTTTCAGTCTTCTCGTTGGTTTCAATGAAGTTTGGTTCTGACTTCCTAAGACATTTTCTTCTCCAGGTAAAGTTATATGGGGTTTTTTTTCAGTGTTGCTGGAAATTAGAGCACTCATTGACTCCGAAAATTAGCCTTTGTTACCCATCAAAAGACACAGAATTTCAGAGATTTACTTTTCACATGGCTATCTAAAGGATCCAGACTGCCTGATAAAAAGGGGGGAAGTAATTTCATTATATAAACATTTTCTGCTTGGACAGTGAAGAATTATCAAGGAAGTTAAACAGCAAAAACTATCATCCATCTGCTAATCCTTGTAGTTTCATTTCATTTTTGCAATGTCATGGGGAAGATGACACCAAATCTGTTATGTTAGTTTTACTGTGTTTCTTTACCCAGGCTGGGAATGGTAGTACAAAAGGTTTATATGCAAACCCCACTGTAATGAAAATCAAAGAAAATATTGATTTAATTTCCAAATTATTAATCAACTTCACAGCTGAACAAAAATATTGTATTGCTCAGCTCAAGCAAATCCTAACATCTTTGCCTCCGGCTGTGCGTCCAAGAACTGATGAAGGACGAAATGGTAATGTATGTACTGTACATGTCTGGGGAAGGTCAGCATTCTTAAAGGATAAACATACTAGCTGTATGGCAAAAAGAGTCCTGCAATTTTCAAGCAAATGAAAAATCATAGAGGAATAGAGTACATAAAGGATGATCTGATTTCTAGACAGTAATTTCCCACGTAAACCCACCCTTTTATCAGGGTGAAACAAAGTGAAGGATACAGCAATACAACAAATAGTGGCCCTATTTGCCATAATGCCTCCGGAAATTTGACTTTTAAGAGAGTTTTTCCAGTGTATCTGTATCAGTCGTTTTTGCAATACTCAGAAGTGTGGAATTAGTACAAACTGCAGTGTGCACGACTCAAGGGAGGATATGTCAGCTGCAACTGCCCAGATACTACGGAATCCCTAAGAGTTACCTGATAGGGAATGACAAATCTCGGGTAAAATGAAAAATAAACTACAGGAAAGAAAATGCATACATGAATGACACAAACCCTGTCTGGAAACACCTCATCCTTCTTGGTTTACTTTTTTATTCCAAGCATAATTGGAAAAGCATCACAAACTTATTCAACAGTTAGAAATTTTTGCTTCTACCGGATGAAAAAATCTCCTGGCAAGTGCTTTCAATAGAGAGAAATTAAAAATGTAACTAAAGAAGATGGCAGAGTATGCAGACTCTGAAAGAGCATCTCAGTTCTATTTTAATTCCTGCCCCTTGAAAACTTATCCCCAAACTGTGTCTCATCCATCTTGTACACAGAGCTCATTGGCAAAAAATGAACAGTGCAGCAATTTGCAGCGTCACTCTAAATTTGCATTATTTTCAGTGAGTGTATGATGGCAGAGACAAGATCTGCTCTTGTGCTAAAGACTGTGTAGATGCAGAGTAAGGAACAGCCTGGCTATGAAGCAATTCCAGTCTTAACAGGGGTGTAGTGGGTTTATCAGGTTGTTGCACCTCCAAAGATGAAGGGATAAAAAACTAGTATTTTGCCCCCTGCATTTCTAACGAAAGCAAACTTAAACAAATAAGTTTCTTCTACCATTTTATTTCTACTTTTGTCTCATTCTATCTTTTTTTTTTTAATGATCCTTGGGGGGGGAAAGGTGTCAACAGCATTTTTTTTCATGTTCATTATCAAGTAAATATTTTTTAAAAACTGCTTTTTCTTCAGAAAATATCAGCTCACTGAAAATTTACATAGGAAATGAAGGTTCAGCTTCAGGTTCCTAGACAACTCCTAGGACAAGCAGCTTCAGACTGAAGCATCCCAACCAGTTTGATGTTATTGCAGACACAGAGGCCAAAGCCAAATTTTGATGCCAGTTACAGATTTCCAGCCCCACTGATTCCCATATTCCTTTCATCCAACTTCAACAGGATGGGAAAAGATGCAAATTTTGAAAACTGTTCTTTTGTATTTATTGGGGAAAAAAAAAGAAGAGGGAAAAAAAAAGAAGAAAAAAGGCAGCAATTCGACAGCAGAAAAGGCATGCACAGCAATTCCAGACAAAAAATGACTAATCCCAGGCTGTGCAAACTGGTTTGCTGCCACAGTTGTGTGGAAATGAAGAACAGCTGAAACCTTGTTTTAACTAACACATTGTACTAGTCCTCTTTAATATAGTTTTGATAAGTTGCCCACCTTGTAGTTGCAAACCTTTAATAAAAAGGAAAGGGAATTTGGGGTGAGGGCATGGGAACTGAAAGGTGGAACAATAATTAACTGTGTTTTTACATAACATTTTCATGATTAGCAAAGGGGGAACTGTAAAATCAAGCGGGGCATTGAAGAGGATGGAGACAGGAGAGGGAATAAACCACAGTGAATTGTGAATCTCTACTTTTCCTCTCTAAATGAATGAAACCAATAAACTTTAATAGTGCTGGTGAATGTGCCTTATCATTGACTGAAAATCAGATTTGGTATCGATTTGATTTTCAGAATATTACTCAATCAAGCACACTTAACTGCAGAAATTTAGTATTTTTTATATCGTAAGAAAATCAGTGCAAGCAAATCTGCCAAGCCTCCCCTCTGGCTACAAGTCTAACAACTGTTGAAGGACAAAAGATAATATATGTGAATACCATTGCCATGGTTCACTGGGTTAAAACAAACGGCCCCCATTTGACCTTTAAATTGAAGGGTTTCCCTTTATATCACTAGAGGCAAAATGCATGGACATGAGTACAACAACAACAAAAAGGGGACTCGAGCAGCTGAGCTGTATTTGATTTGAGAGATTTTTATTCATTTTTAAGGGGATATTTTTTCTTTTCCTTTGGAGGGAGGTAAACCCAAAAGTCAAATTGATGAAGAGAAATGGAATCGGAATCTGGCCTGGGTTGCATTCACTGCTGGTTGGTTGGTCACCCTGAGGGAAATGATATGTGTGCAGCTGGGATGATGAATTGGGTTTGTTTAAGTCATCATTACATTGTACTTTTTTATGGACCTCAGTATTTATAACACTTAAAGTTGATTGAGTAATGTGGGTTGCCTCGGCATCCCTGCTGGTCAGCCGGGGTGACGGGCCTTGACAGCAAACATGAAGATATTACTGCTCCAAGACTGGCCCAGGATGTCGGGGTAATCTTAAGCAATCTGCTGCTTGCTCTTGTGTGTAATACACGGTTGAAAACTTTCCCTAGCAGTGCATATGTAGGTATATGTATAGGCTTTGGTATATTTGGTAAAGAGCTTGAACAACTCAGAACTAAAGCAAGAAAGGAGATGCTTTAATTGAATTAATTTTCAATTTTAAAGTAAAATTTTTGCTTCAGAATAGCATTGTTATAAATTGGGAACATAGTGACTTTAACTATATTTTACGTCTTCAGCCTTTTGGATTAGTCTCCCCTCTCTGCTGAACTCCAATGAGTTTTCCCAATCATCAGGAGAAAATATATGACTCAAGACCAAAACATGTTCAAGCACCTTTTCTTGGTGAGAATGACAATGATGACAGACTAATTATCTTTAAGCCACCAGCCTCAAAACAACAAAGTTTATGCAAATGGAAATGTGCAGACATCCGAATGTAACATTTGGATCAGAAGCTCAGCTGTGAGAGGTGGGCATTGGTTCAATATGAATATGTGGTCACTGGTGCCATATTTGAAAGCACTGAGGTAAATGTGCTGCAGCAATGCACATTTCTGCTTGTGGTTATTAGCAATGTCAAGATTTTACTGTATGCAAAACAACGTAGTGTATATTTGAGCCTAAATGCAAACCTTGAAATTGTTTATAGAACTGGCTTTGGCTGGGTAGTGCAAGGTTACATGAACAAAGTCTCATTTTATCTGTGTGTGTACAATTAGAATTAACTCTCCACTATGTGGGTTTCTTCAGGTGAACACACATGACTACATATATGTATCTGCACGTGTACACTGTAACACGAAACTGTCTGAAAAATTGCACTTGAAGACTGGGAAACACCAGAGCCCATGTCCTTATCACTAGCACACCATGACACAGTCTTTAGTAATAATCTAATTTTCCCCCAGCAGCCCTGCCTCATTCAGCACAAAGGGAGCAGCTGGTCAATATTGTGTTTTATTGTCATCATTCTGTGGGCGACCCTGTGATTAGTTTACTACATTATCCTCATCCCATCCTTAAGAAAGAATTATCCCCCTGCTTGCCCCTATTTAGGGTTGTTTGAATATATATAAGACCTATGATTCTTCTGCTTATTGCAGAGGAAGTTAAGGGGGAATTTGACCTGGAACAGAATGTAAGAATTTCCTCCTACTCTGTTTTCTTTATGATTTTCCCATCTCCACTTGCCTAAAGCAAGACCCAGTTTGCGGGTTTCTGTTACCATCTCACCTCCTTTCCCAGTTGTGTATTCCCTATCCCTCTGCTCCCACCCAGTGTGAAAACCTGCTCTCAGCCCCACAACACAGGTCCTGGCATTAGCAAAGGTCCTCCAGGAGCTGTGGAGCAGGCATAGTGGCTGCCATACTTTGTGCAGGTGTTTTGCTGCCTGGCACAGATACTGCTGAGCATCTGGCAGTGGTAAATGGATGTTGGAAATGTTGGTTCTTGCTGCTAAGGTCAGAATCCACCAGGAGCAGCTGTCTGGTGCAGAAGGGTCTGTTGTGGTCAGTACAGCAGTCCCTGCCAGCTCCGTTGACCAAGTTTTGAAGCCACTGCCCGTCAGCCTCAAGTGACTGCTCCTTCACGGCATGTCAGAGATGTGGTTCATTGAATTGCCATCACCTAGACACCCAACCCCAAGGCAGCAAGAGAATCCTCCAACTTGGTGCCTTAATATGTTTCTCTTCTTGAAGCCCTGACACCACTCAGAGTGTGCCTTCCACCTTTCATGGGAACAAATCACGAAAATGGTTCCTAGATAAAGGAATTCCTTCTAGGAGTTTTTCTTCTATGGAGGGATTGAATAAATACTGAGATTTTCTTTGTTGATATTAGACTTTTCAACCTTAATAGATTTTTAATACACAACTTAGGCATGAAATGATGTTTCAAATGCTCTTCATTCAAAGCAAGAATTTCATCACAAGGAATCAAGGTGCCATATGCATGCCATAAGGGAGAGAAGGATTCCAGATATCAAGCACAACCTTGAATACTTGTAGTAACTATAGTTAATGAGCACTACAGCAAGTTTAGCAGCTGAATGGGCTGAGAAGCCGTTTTTGCACCATAACTTCTTGTATATTTGCTGAAAGGTCAAGTGTTGGTAGACACAAGCACATGGGTTTTAGCTTGGTTTGCTTTTGTACAGGGGAAAGTAAAGGTAGCATGCAGAGACATTTCTAGGAGCAGATTGCAACACTGGGAGCTGCAGTGTCTTAGAAGAAACATTTGTGAGACCTTTACTGAGATCAAGCAGGAGCCAGGAGCTTTTCTGACATAACCTAAAATACCTTTGGTGATACAATGGTGGACAGCTTCCCTTTCTGAGGAACAGTCTCCTTTCCTGGCTCCTGGGGATTTGCTGCTGGCACACTAACCCTCTAACTGGGAAGGAAAGATCATGTCCACAGCTGTGTACCACTGTCCTTATTCTAGTCTCCTTGCCTGGATAATCTTTTTCCACCCCTCAGCTCTTTACCCATTCATGATCACCCTTCTTGCTCTGTTCCCATTTTCCCCCACACAAATACACTTTGTTTCAGTAGCTTTCTGCTTTTCTTACAGGATACCCTTTTCACTTTCCTCACCACGCTCAAGTCAATTGACTTCATGTCCTGGAGAGAAAATCCATCAGATCTTGTTCTAGCAGTGCTGGAAGAAATTGCTAGAAAAGTCCTGCTCCTAACCCACAGCTTCAGAAAGGACATGCCCTTTACAGAGGAAATAACAGGGTACCCTCATATAAGAAGTTTCTAGTGGCTCACACAAATTCTTATAATGTAGCAATATTCAAGATTTCTCTGTAGAAGGCAGAGCAGACCTCACTTAATTTTCTGTCCTGGCTTTAAACCACAGTGAAGGTACATCTCCCCACTAAAACACTAAAAAAGAACATTTTCTTGCATGCAACAGAGTATATTTCCCATAATTTCACACTCAGAAGCACTTCAACTACTTTAGCTGAAAATGTTCCCAAAATGTATGGCCAGCAGAAATATCTAGGATGGAAATTTTCAACCAGACCAGTTCACATTCAAAGAAATTATGAGCAATTTAAAACAAGGTCTTGTAATAAGAATTTTCAGGGAATATCAGAGCTAAGAAAATCAAATATAGGCGCTACTCAGTGTGTGTTGCCTATAGTTACACCCACCACAAATATTTTAGTAAAGATCCAGAGCTCTGTAGTCCACCTGCTCTAGAACAAAAACCTGACAAGGAATTCAAGCTTCATCCTTACTGATCTGTGCTGACAGGGTACACATTTGACCTATTATTGGCCAAATTCTGCCCTCCTTTACATCAGCATCAATCTTAAGGTTCTCTGCTAATTATAAGAGGTTGCTATGTGTATGATTTGCTTTAGTGACAATTTCAAGTTATGTGTGCTGCTACCCACTCGATGGTTGCCAAAACCAAAAAAAATCCATTCTTGGAGAAATAGCACCAGTGAGTAGAAATATTTGCTCATACTTCTTTTACTATTGGTCCTAGAAAGCAAAGTTAAGGAAACCTTTCATTAGACCTTTGCTTGTACAGAGCCCTTTTTGTTTTCTCCCAACTCTTTTCATGCTGATGGCAAACAAAGATATACTCAAGATCATTTTTTTCTTTGCTTTTAATTGGATCTGAACAGCAAAAAGGAGTCAAGTTGGCAATGAAAACTGAATTAAATTCTATTAGTGATACACTCCAAATAGCTCCATCAAAAATCAGGAGTTTGTTAACACACATCCTTTTGTGTGTTATTTGTAGGCTTCATTAAATGTCACCTGCTGTGTGAAACACCAGTTTAATTGAAATTTCCCACTAATCAAGTGCATCCTTCTATGATGGTGCATGACAGTCACATATTTTGTGCACAATCCTTCTTCATGCAAAATTCAAGTGAACAGTTGAATTATCTTGAAAGCCTATTAAGCCAGATTTTTAAGAGCCATTTGCATTGCCACTCCATTTGTACACAAACAGCAACACACACATTCAGTGTGCAGATGCAAATTCAAAGCTTAACGAACCGGGTCCTGAAAATGATTCTTAACTGACTGGCCAGCTCATGGATCGATATTAAGGCCCAGAAAGCCCTTCAATCCTGTATTGTCATTTCAAATCCAGGCTCTAAGTGTTAATCTACAAGGGTTGTAATTTATTGCTTTATTAAAATTTTGTGGGAGTGATAAATCCACCCTCTGAAAACAGAGGTCAGGTGCTGATGCCCTGTTTGACTTTTCTCTTATGTTCACCATGATGTTTTTGCTGGGTTAGGTTGTACTCTATGTTATTCTGATGTTGCAGCTGGAGACAAACACATTCCCTACTACCACATCCTCCATCCCAATGGATAGCAAGCACTACCTCCAGAGCAATACTTTTTATAGAGAAAGTACTCCAAGATCCTTCCCCAAGAGCAAGGCAGTTTCAATTTTTCACTGTAGGCAAGAGCTGTAGTTTGGCAACAAATGCTCCCTGGGTTCCCTGATGCTTGTTTGGTCCCTAGGCCCTCTGGATTATACAATATATAAAAGCTAAAGGAGAGTCAAAGAATAGAGAGGGAATGCTATATATGGCAGCAAATTTGAGGGTCCTACCTACTGATTTCTATTTAGTTTGGCTTCTGAAGAGAGTTACAAGGAATTAATTCTAGCAGGGAATCTTTTGACTTCACTCAGAGTCTGCCTGTCTTGCTGAGGCAGCAGAACAAGGAGAGAGTCCTACTGAGATCACCTAGAATGGTCAAGCTCAGGGAAAAAAATTTAACACCCTAAGATGTGTATTCTAGTCTGTTGTTGGTTTTTTTTAATCACTGACTATAAATGCTAAAAACCAGGTAATTTCATGTTCAGAGGGAACACCTTCATGACACTGAAAGCAACTCCTTCAGAATGGTGCTAAACCACAGTTATGCTCCGTATTCTTTGGACAAGCAGGAAGGACTCCAGTGAGGCTCCATACTTTGCCCCAGGAATGGGTGAATGCCCTTGTGCTCGCTGATGTTTGTAGGAATGATTAACATGTGGCACCCCTTTGGACTTGCTCAGCATCACTTATTTACAAGTCAGTATAAACCAAGAGTAGAAAAATCAGAGTTCAAAAATGTGACCACAACCTCAGAGGATTTGAAGCAATCCAGTGTCCAGAAGACTTCTTTCTACATGAAAGTCTCCAACACTATTTTGACTTTTTTGTCAGGGGTTTTTGTTTGTTGGTTTGTTTTGGGTTCTTTTTGGTTGTTTCTTTTTCTGGTGAAGGAATGCTATATTATTTGCTTTCTACCTGCCAAAATTTTCATGGTATTTTCATGCTCTACTAGATAATAACCTGCTTAATGCATTCTGTAGTCCATCCTTAATACTGCTGTAAAATGGAACAGTGGAAAAATGTCAACAAGCAAATTTTGCAAAATTTGTTGCAAATCATTCATGTACATATATCTGTGATCCTACAGTTAGAAGATGTTACCCACAAGACCTCCTGTGGTGCACACAGAGATCTTGCAAAGAGCCACTACAGGTCAAGGAGACAGTTTTCTAACTCAAGACACTCAACAAGCTATCTTCCCTCACAGGTAATAGGCATATCAAAGGAAAACTGGCTTTCACTTCCAAAATTAAAAGGAACTATTTAAAAAGGAGAAGTCTTATTCCAAAGCATTTTAATTCATTTCACTTTCACGAAGAGTAAATGTTTTGCTGTGCTATGTTCAATCTATCAAATTCATTCTGCTTCTAGATGGCAAAGTAATTTTCACTGTCAAGTCACAAAATGCAAATATCTTTCTCTCCCTCTCACAAAAGGGCCAATCCTGCCAACACTTTCCAATATTAATGGAGAAGTTCCTTTCTCAACAAATGAAGTTCATACAAGGGCTGAGTGACAGATAATTGTCAAAGTGCAAGTAAGCATTATCTTGAACTTCTCCTCAGTGAAACAATTTGTGGAGCATATGAAGAGAGGTAAATGCTTCATTGCAAGAATGACACTGCACTTTTGTGTTGTTATGTGAAAAGCTCATCTCCACAAACACAAAAAGGAGCACAAGGGTACAATGATGAGCTGAGCAACCCAAATAGCCAAGAAATGAGCTCCCATCTGGTTTGTCCCAGGGCTGTCATGGGAGACACATCAGCCCCACTCTCTGAGGATGAAACGCATCTCAATGAGTCAGTGGAGAGACTCTCTGATAATTCTCTTTAGATGTTGGCAGCTAACTCAGATTAATGCCAGGGACAAGACCTAAGTATTAGTTTCTACAACTGCCTTTCCATGAGCACATGCACACGATGGTAAAAATCAAAAGATGCCTTAGAGGTGTCTGTCTTCTAAGTAGATTAAAGAACCCAGCACTAAAACAGCAACTTCATGACATGATATTATTCCCTTTCATGTATCACTTGTAAAACTGAGATGTGGAGAGTTTCAAGGGATAATCCAGTTCCATAATGTAAACACAGGTAAGAATTAAAATATTAACTCATATTTTTGCACCACAGGCTGGAATGTTCAGCACGTATCAGTGAGAAGGACTCCTTATTCTCACTGGAAATCTCTGCTTGCTGAGCAATTTGGAGATTTTGACCACTACTACCAACTTGATTACTATTCTGTAGTACCAGTGTGAATCGTACAGGGACAAGGTCTTTGACTGAACAACTCTGTGGCTTCTGTTGTCCACACTTTTGCATCTATAATCAGTTGGTGCAGAACACACTGCAAACCTCTTCTGGAGTTGAGGGCAGTCTTGTCACTAACCTGTAGGCACTAACAGCCAGATTTGTAGAAACATTTGACAGCTAATGAGACAGGAGATACTGGATGGAGCTTTCAAAGCTTTCTTGGTTCCTATCTTGCCTTCAAATGATTGCGTTGGCGTGAAGGATCGGGGGGGATGTTAGGCAAGAAGGAATAGATGTTGAAAAGTACTTAGATTTCAAAAGATGCAGAAGGTGCCTATGAATACACTGATGTGCAAGAATTAGGCGCACAGACACAGTGTAAAGTCTCATTGATGCCAAAAGCCCCAGATAAAGAAAATCAATGTCTTGCTTCAATTCTGCATCTGGAGATCTTTAATAGTAGCAGAACAGCAGTAGTCAGCAAAGTTTTAAAAAACTATCTTTATTACTTTTCTTTTTTCAGATCTGCTTTTTCACTCCTGATAAGAAACTTGCTTCTAAAATACCAATTAAAATGGTTTAAGGTGATGGTTAGGCAGGTTCATTTGGATCCAGACTGAGAAGCTGGCATTATTATTTATTTCATGAAGGCTAGTCAGTGAATTTACTAGCTTGAAATGTTGTACTGAGGACAGCACAGACAGAAAATAGAAAATAGATCACTAGCCCTATGAAAACTACATCTTATTTGCTAAAAGTCTTTCAGGTTTAATTAAATCAGGTATTATTGCTTGGATATAAGAAAGTTGCTTTTTAAGTGTGCATTTTCTACTGAAAGTATGGTTTCTAAAGTAACCAACAACAGCAGAAATCTTGATTTAATGCTAACAAACAGTTATAAATCAGTTGTCAATGATGTATATGCCACTATTGCTCGATTGTAATATTTGTCTCTAGGTATTCTGACTGAATAAGCCACGAAGGTATAATCAGTTAACAATTTTTTTGGTTTTCACAAACAATGAGAAAAAATCAGGGCAAGAAACAGATCTAAAATACCCCTTAGAATTGAGCCTAAATGAAAATCTGTTTAGGTGCTCATAGTTTCACTGGCAGTGCATCTGAGATATATGATAAGGTAATGATAATAATGTCAATTCACTCTTTCTTAGGCAGGGAATAAGACTCCATAGACTTTGTTACTACAGGGGCCGATCACCCCCACAGATTCTGCACTGTGAATGAAATGCTGTTTGCCTGTTTATGTGAAGAATGATGAAACTTTAAATGAATCATTGACCTTTCTTGAATGACATGTGACCTGTAAGATATCTGAGCTGTATATCAAGAGCAGTTCTTGAAAATTGCTGTCTGCTGACCAAAAATAAACAATAAGATATCAAATATGGTTTGAAAAAATTGACTTGGTTTAACACTGGAGGAGGGGGGGGGGAAACTGAATTATTTTGACTCACCGGTCAGAACACATCAATTCATTTCAAATCATCCTTCATCTAGAGACTGGAAGGGTTACTTCTTGCCTTTAAAGCTGCTTATGTCTGAGCAATTGCTATTTACCAGAATGCATGCTTTATTTAAACAATAACCAGTGGTAATAAGGAAGCTGTAAATGCAGGGATTGTTGGGATGAGATGGATTCTACAAAAGGAGAGAGAATTTTTGTCCTTAAGATGGGGGTATCTTGTTTGGGTTTAAAGGTCAGCAGAGAAGAGCATATCTCTAAATGGGTCAGTTGGGCCTTTCGCCTTCCCAAAATTCAACCACTGAAGATAAAATAACACAAAGTCGGAAAAGTCCAGTTTTTGTGGCAGTTTGATTTATTAGGGGTGTGTGCATGCCCTGTTTGACAGTGGGTTAACTTGTCTTTGTAGGAAAGCAATCCTTTTTCCCTCTGGTTCTGCCGAACACCAAGTAGTGACCATGGATGGCCAAACCTGAGCTCATACCTAAGCAGACAGATTTAGCAGAGATTTATAAAAAATGGTGGTCTTGCAGATTCCATTCTCCAACCTGTTCCACACTGGGCTCTTAATTTTCTGAGATGGTACATTAGTTTGCTTTTACTCTCGACAGTCCAAGGTTCTCTGATTTGTGGGCATGGGCTTGTCAAGTCTGGGATAATTCACTCTGACTTTAGATACTTCACTTAGTTAGCAGGGCCTTTTTTTTAGATAGCAGAGAAAAGCAGACTCCTCTGACAGTGATGCCGAGCAAGAAGCAAATTAAATTGCTTTGTCTCAGCATCTGGAGATATTCCAGGAAGAGTTCTGGGATGGCAACTAATTGAGGTAGATGCCTAAGGCCCCATGAAGGGAACTTCAGTTCTCCTCATGCAAAGGGCACAGTTTAATTGCCCAATAAGCACATTTTGGTTAAATAGATGCCTAGAAATCAGTCTCCTCTTAGTTGAAAACACCACAAAAAAAGAAATTCCCGTATTAGTAAAACAGTGTTTTCCCTTAATTAGTTTTAAACCAGCAACCTTTTGTTTGGCTTCTCCTGAAATACACTAGCATAAAGAAAGAATTGAGGATGGAGCAGTAAAGATAAAGAACAAGAAAGGAGAGAAGAAGGGGGACAAAAGAGACTGGCCCACAAAAGGCAGTTTTCCTGAGCTTTATCCAGCTGGAAAAAAAGAGCAGCAAGGAAAAGGAAGCAAATAGTGGGCTAGAATAACCTAGGCAGATGGTTAGGTCAAAGGCCCACAGACCAAATATCGATGTCTTACTAGCTCAGACAATTTGTACTATCCCCTAGGAATGGATTTCCTGATTTTATGTTGTTTCATTGCATGTGTTGGAATAAAAACACCCATGGGCCTCCTCTGCTGGGAAGTCAGCAAAGATCTGTCCACTTCCATGTGCATTTTAATACCTGTCAGCTGACTCACAGCACCAAATAAAACACAAGCATTCAGCGATGACAGATGGATTTGTTGCCCTGGAGGATTTGGGATCCATAAACCAACAAATGGATTCACTCATCTGTAGAAGTTGTTTTTTCATCTGTGACAGCTATAATACAGATAACATTATTCATTCAAGGTAAAATCCAAATCAACATAGGGGCCATCCACAAATCCTGCGACACAGTTTACAGGGAAGTCTTAAAAAACCCTTAACATAGGGTTTAATTTTCCCTGGAGCAGTGGGTGGAGCAGCAAGCTGGACCTCGGACAACTACCATTGGATAATTTACATTAACACCAGCATATATCTCAAAAAAAGATGAGTTCCCTCTCAAAAGGCCCTGAGAAGATTATCTGCTTAACCAGCTTCATGCAGGGTATTGCAGTAGCCTTAGAGGGCTGGAATCCTCTTGTGGTCCCACACTCCCAATCAGCTGGTGGACAGCATAGGAGGAGAAGGATGGCCAGGAGTGAATTTTCTGTGTGTACTGGTAAAGTAGACCACATACAGCTGGGGAAGAACAAAGTTGTTTTCAGCTGAACTTGGTTAAAAATTTGCTTTATAATTGGGCTGAGGCTAAAAGGAAATTTGTAAATGAATCTTTACTGTTATATGTGCCAAAATAAATGGCAGTGCAAAATGAAGGTGAATCCCTGCTGCTCTTACTCATGTGCCTGGACCTTATCCTTTCAGGGATCACACTGTCTGGCCAAAGCAGGACAGCAGAGTGAATGAGGTATAATATTAAAACGATATGTTCTCTTTAACACAGCACATTCTTCTGTAACACAGCAGACACAAGGGTTTTATCACACAATGAGCTGAAAAGTGGTTCCTGCCAAGAAGAGCATAAGTACATAGAGCTAAATGTGATGCCTGGAGTCACCATAACCAGCTCCATGCAGATAACCCCAATATCATGAGATAAGCATTCCGAACTCACTCTTAGGAGTCCTTAGGTTTTCTTGATACTTATTTGTCCAAGAAGAAAGCTGCTCCAGATCCTCAACACTCCAGTGATCTGGGATATCATCTGCCTGAAAAAGAAACCATCTTTTTCCAATGAATTTTTACTGCACCTAGATAGGACGTGATACTTAAAACACTACCGCAATAAAAATAATAAACAGCAGCATTAATCATAATCAAAAAAGCATGTATTCATCTCTCACTAGCCATATAAAATACAGGTAGGGCCTGTCTGGTTTTATTTATGTACTCAGAGGTTCTGGTATTAAACTGGGCTATTCGCATCAAGCTCCCTGCTGGAGGGGAAGGCAGGAGGGTGCTTTCGCCAGTCCGTGTGGGAGGGGGTCAGTGGGATAAAAACAATGACCAGAAATAACCTCTAATGGCTGGGCCATTAGTACTGAAGAGGCACGAATGCCAGAGACCAGGCGTTAGAGACTTAGCAAAAGAAGTGTGCACTAATTGCCCTATTCAGAAAATGCAAATGTGCTTCCAGGCTATTTGACAGCAGAGGAAAGGTGGGACACTGGCTCCAAAGCTCAAAGAAGGCATGGAAATGAGAGCTGGAAGACGCTTCCTAGGTCTTCTCCAGCCTAGCTGCCAGTGGAGCATCTGCTGCCAAAGCACCAGGAGATGGAAGCATGGCCTTTCCCCAGGGGTCCAACAGTCTATCTATCCATGTCAAGTCGTGTCATGCCATGCCATTTCTAACCCTATCCTACCCTACTCTACCCTACCCATTACCTACTTTACCCCTTGCATGTAACCAGTTGGCCTGGAACCCACCTTTTACAACCAAAGCTGTCTTACCCCATCACTCAGGTATCCAGTGTTTCACTTGTGCAAACTGAAATGGTGGGACATACAGGGGCTTTGAATGACATGCATGGGTATCCCAGGAACAGTCTCTGTCACAACCACCTAATGTAGGAATGTCCTCAGGGACTCTTTTGCCCAAGGAATCTCTGTAATGGCTCTGAAACCACCTCCAGTTGATGATAAAACTTGCCTTTGCAAAAAACCACTTTGTTAGTAAAAAATACCAGTGCAACTACTCTGACAAAGCACTGTTAGGCTCATCTCACCTAATTTTTACTTTCTAAATATTGTACCTCTGGACCCTGGGCATTGAACTCTTCTCACAGGAACCAAGTGATAGGACAAGAGAAAATGGCCTAAAGTTGCACATGGGGAAGTTTAGATTGGATGCAAGGGAAAAAATTCTCCACTTAAAGGATTGTCAGGCATTCAAACAGGATGCCCAGGGAAGTGGTGGAGTCACCATCCCTGGAGGTCTTTAAAAGACATGTAAATGTGGCATTTGGGAACATGGTTGGGCTTGTCAGTGCTGGGTTAAGATAAGAGTCAATGCGCTTGAAGGTCTTTTCCAATCTAAATTATTCTGTGATTCATCCTGCCTGTCTCAGAGCAATGTTGGGACAGGCTGAACCTGGGAGATGCAGGTCTTTCCTGTGACTGTACTGGGGGTTTGGCTGCCTAGCAAAGAGAGAGTCTCAGCCAAATAGCTGGGGCTAAGTGAGGAAAAAACCCTCCATGAAGATAGATGTGACACAGTGTAAATGAGAAGACAAATTTTAAGCCCTCAAGTGTGTAACTTCTATCATTCTTATTAGAAAAGCATCAGGCATAACTCCATGGCCACGGATGAGCTCTCTCTCACATTGATTGCCTAGAGCTTCTGACCACCTCTGGAACAGTCCTTTGAGCTGAAGAATCTTTTGTTTGGTTTGGACTTTCTAGACTGTGTGCCAGTTTGACTACATCGGTCCAAGTGTCCAGTTACAAACTCTTAATAGAGGGAACAGCAGAATTGCTATATCAGGCTTCCAAAATCTGCTTTAAGGAAACAAAAGGTATTTTCTAACTAATAAAGAGAAACAGTAGGGAAAGAAGTTCTCAATGACAAATCTTGCCTGCGCCTTGCATTTGAAGTTGTAATCTCTCATTATACACATGCTGAGTTACCGTTCAGCACTGGATCTCACCCATTTTCACATGACTGTGATGGCAGATTTAAGCACGTGTATAGAAGAACAGGGAACCTTAAAAGCCACCTGCTGCAGCTTGTGTAGGGAAGCTCTGTAAATAATGGGAAAGATGAATTTATGTGGCTATTCTCATATGGCCACAAAGTATTTCAATTACATGCCCTGCAGTAAATAAACCTTGTTACTTGGTGTTAGGCCTCAGGAGGCAATGGTCACTGAGACTCACCTAAGGCAGCAGTGGAAAGAAATGTGTGAACTTGTAATGCCTGAACATAGAGACTGAGTCCCATGTTTACAGTTATTTCATAGCTCTTTAATCCTTGTCCATTATATGGGAGTGATGGCTTGGCTACCCCCAGGGTACGTAGAGTGCAGGCTGATTTTCTTCTGCCCTTGTTAGAGTTCATGGTTAGCTTGTCAAATGGCTCCCCACTGTCTTCTCATGGCCTCAGAAGCCTCTCCAGTCCCTCATCTCTGTTATCCTATATAGCACAGCAGATATCTCAGTCCTGGCTCTGCTCCCTCCTCTTAACTCTTCCTTCCAAGCTGGATGCTGTGGAAAGAAGAAAATGCTCCTCCATATCAGCCCTGTCTCATTCACTATTTGCACCACACACTGCACCCACATTTATATGCAACATACAGATAGCAAATTAGAAGTACAGTATTATTCATATCAATTCTGTGGGGCCAATGAAGAATGACACACACATACACATATATCCCCAGAGGCAGCAGTTCCACACAGTGATGTTTCAGCTACAGTTGTATATCTTCACACAGATATTTTCAAAGACTAACAAAGGATTTCAGACTCCAGCAGAAAGTATGTATATTTGCTTATTACTTGAAATAATCATTGCAAATTAATTAGTTGACCTTGAAATTTCAATCAGTACATTGAAAATTAACAGGAACATTTCCAATCTGGAGAAACACACCTTTAGCTAAAAAGAAGTTCTGACTCTCTCTCCTACAGCACAGTATGCAAAAGTACTGATTTACGGAAGGAGAGTTTCTGCCCTATGGCATTATTGTGATATAAAACACACACTACTGATAATTAGAAGTCCAAAATGCATTGCTGGTTCTAATCTTCTAACTCTGATACCTCTATTATTTATTACTGAAACACATCTGATATACTAAAGGAAAATAACACTTGTCAAAGCCTACCTTTGCATCTCCTGATGTATTCTGCATGCTAGTTTATATTTGTCTTTCATTTTGAAGCATGTCTTATATTCTTAAATTTCTTCCAGATGACTATGAAAAGCATATGAGGAGCTTAGAAAAAGGTTCCAGGGTATGAGGAAGAATTTGTCACTTGTAGGAGAACACATACAGCTTGCTATAATCAAATGCTTAAAAAAGGGAACAGTTACAAAAGCAGGAAAGAAAAGGAGATAGCAGGGGAAAAGGGTAAACTGCATTGCTCAGTCTTTACAGTGCAAGCCATATAACGGAGAGAAGAAAGATAACTGATGGGTAGTATTTTAAGGCATATTAACCCAATTACTAGTATATTTTTACAATCGTAGCTCCAACATTTATCACACTGCATTTATTAGACCTCTGAGCTAGGTTATGTCAAATGAAATGCTGTGAAACTACAGCATTTCATTAAATTGCTGCCGGAGCAGGGTATTCAATCCTGATACTCTAAAACCACACGATTTTATCAAAATCTTCGGAAATTGAAGCAATCACTAAAAGGTGTCGGGAAATTAAAATGTTCTGTCTCAGTGAAAGAGATACACTCCTTGTAACATATATCAGTGGGCTTTTTTTAAAGACACATTACTATGCAGAGAAAAGGCATCAAATACAGGAGACATAGTAGATTCCAGAAAAGTCTAGCTGCTGCAATTTTTCATACTTAAAAATAGACTGTAAAGACAAAAGAGCCGATTTTCTTTCATAATTTGTTTTGGGGGTATATTTTTCCCTATTCCATACTTGATCCTGTGATTGATCAGGTGTCTGCATAAGAGAAAATCGTGCAGGATTTATAGACAGAGTTACAGAAGGAAAATGAATGTTTTCAAGCCTAGTTTCTCTGAAGTTTTACACATTTTTTGTACCTTTTACTGTGTTCAGTTGCTACATGTGGCCCTGAAAACAAATATTCTGGAGGATCAAAGGACATTTAAAACCACACTGAGAGTATGGAAAGTAAGACATAACATATTTTGCATCCTTTGTTATGAAGGCTTTAGCTTTAAATTCTATGTTGTTTTTTTTTTACCAAGATACCCTGAGTATGTAACATCCAAAGCTGAAGAATCACAAAGCTACTGGCAAATAGGAATCTATGTGATTCTGTATTGCCTTACATATTGCTATTGAGCAGTGCAAAATTAGTTCAAAGAAAAATGAAGCCATTTGAGAATAGAAATATTTTATAACCATGCTGTAGTTACTCTATGCTGCATGGAAGCAATACTGGTGTTCAGTGCTGTTTTATACATCTCAGGGCACATCCCATGTTGCCTCCAGATGTGGTTTCAGGAAGCAGTGGGTCTTCTGTGGGTCCTGTCCTATCTCTTAGCCCCATACATGTGTTTCAGATACCCTGCAGCATCTAAAATGGCACTGGTACCCCAAAGTCTTCCTCATGCCTCAGGTTCTTCAACACTGGCAGCACTGCCAGGATATGGCCTGGAAGAGAGTGGCTTATAGTAGAAAAGTAAGTGTGAGGAAATGAAAGATGGAATTGTTCCTCCTAACCTGTATTCTTGGATGTTAACAGCATACTCTTTTATCACGTGTTGCCCTTGCAAACAGACACCTACAACACTGCTGGGAACACTGAGCTGGGGTGATGTGTTGGATATGCAGTCAGGGTGATAGCTTGGGTGTGCAGAGTTGGGGTGATGTCTGGTGAAGTAGATGGTGAAGGATCACTATGCCCACAGTTCTCTGCAGATCATCAGTGATGTTTCGGGAAATTATATATGTATATATATATATCAATATAGATACAAATTAAATAAGGGGAAAAAATATTATTGATAAGACTTCTGCTGCAACCTTTCAAAATGTTACTCAGACCACCAATAACAATGATTTCCCTTTACCAGTGAGACAACATCAAGTTTCTTAAGCACCTCAGAAACAAAGCCCCACCTATCCTGCTAATGGTTTATTGCACCAGAAAAACTCCATCCCTCACTGCTTTTTCAATGTTTCTCCTCAAAGCACCTTTGTGGCTTCTTTGCTGCCTCTTACAAGTGCAAGACTGTTCAGGAACCAATTTGTAAGGTTTCCATTGAGTCCTTCAATCACTTCCAAGGATGTGCCTATGCCTTAAGATTTCCTGGATACCAAATTTTAGAAAGAGTTAATGCATTTCATTATTATTTAAGTTTTCAACTGAGATGCAAAGATTAAAAATACTAAAATGCCACACTATTATTGGGAAAAGGTTTATGAGATCTAGTAGTGGCTTCCAGGCTTTTGTACTAAATTCAATCTCAATTGTGTTTGCACCAGAGGTTTTACAAGAACCATCTATTTTAAAGCGATGTCCTGGCAGGGCTACCTTTGCCATTACAGCGAAGACCATAATGTTGCAGAGTTCTGAAAGCTTGGAGAGGATTTACATTTTTAGTGGACAAACAAGACATTGAGCTAAAGAAAAAGGAAGTGGAATTCTTTAAACTTGTCCCCTCAGTTTTGGCTATTTTTCCATATTTTGGCTTGCCATCCCATTTGGAGGTGTTCACATCACACACTGCCTAAAAGACTATGGCAAACTATTGAATTCATTGCTATTAGGGACATGTTCCCTGCTATTCCTGTATTTTAAACAGAGGTCAGCTAGCTCACAGTAATTATCAAATTATTGATTTGCTGGGGTAAAGCTGTTTTTACAATTGCTTTAGAGGTTTAGCAGTGTTGTATTTCTTCCACATCTGTACTTGGCGTTATCCCCTATTGCACAGAATGAAGTCACACTGTGTGAAAATAGCAGTAGTGTCAAGACTGTGGCAAACCAAAATTAACATTGTGTAAGCAAAGACAAATAAGGCCGAGGTGGTAATCCCCTGTGGTCTAGTCTTTTTCACAGAATTCATTAAAAGGTGGCTGACAAAGTTAGCCTTTTAGCATCCTTCCAAACACCATATTAAGTGCTGCTGGTAAAGCGAGATCAGGTAACCAGTCCCCAGGTGCTGACTGAGAAAGAGCTGCAGTGCTGGAGTTTACTCTCCTTAATGAACTGACACTGTACAATGAACACAGTGGAAAATGTAAAGCAATTTGCTGGAAAACCCCTGTAGGAAGTGCTACCTATAGCACAGAAAAAGGTCTGTGAGATCAGAGGACAGAGTGCTGCCCGGGGAGTTACAAACTCCTGATTTCTAAACCTGGCTCTGCCTGTGCTGGCCGAAGTCCCTTCAACAAGTCTCAGGCTGACTTCTGCCTGCAGTAGTGCTTCGTGTTAATTAGGGTTCTGAAGACAGGAGCACTAAGGATTGGAATGCAATCTGCCCGGAACAGGGAGCACAAATAGCAGGAAGAAAAACAAAATTCAGCCAAAATCAAACACTGTGCACAAAACTGTGCAACAAAAAGATCAGAAAAAAGAAATCCCAAAAACTGAAACAGCTCTTCTGTGCTAAACATTTTTAAAGTGTGTTAGGACTGATGAGGATGTGGTGAATCCAGGAGGGAATGAGTAACAGGCAATACAGCTGTGACTTCTGTCATCACATTTCCTCCCTTGCACACTCACATATCCTCGAGTACTGCTCAGGGTGCAGACAGCTGCTCAATCCTACAAGATGTAGGGTGGATTTTTCTGGGGGCAGGATAATTTCACAGTTAAATAAAAATGGAGAGTTTCAAGAAACATCATTTTTTACCTCTTTTAATT